>PVKE010024767.1:0-23533 GCA_004027555.1 Craseonycteris thonglongyai | reverse complement strand
CTAGGGTTTAGTACTGATATATTGACATCCATGAACATTACTGAATGAGCAGGAGTATGAATAAGTTAATGAAAGTATTGCCCCTAACTTCAGCTTTGAGGACAAAACACTAGAAGTTCTAAGTGTTATTGAACTAAAACCAATGTTCAGATTAAATAAAAATTATTTCTGTATTGCATGCATGTTTCAGCTACGAGTGTAGCAATATTTTCTGTTTTTGATAAAACTGGCACATCAGAATGATTAATTTGTTCAACAAAACATTGAATACAGAGGAGTTAATGCTTAGTGGAAGAAATGAATAAAGTTTGCCTTATGATGTTAGATGTAGATAGCCGTTTAAAAAAAAATTTGAACATGACAATAAATTTATATTATATCTTGACTCCATAATCTTTTTGTTGTAATGCCTTTTAAGCTTTAAGACAAGCTGTGTAGAATTTCTCTTCAGGAGACATTTAAGAGTAGCAGTGGCAAACTCTTGTTCTGATAATGTTTTAAACCACAGCTCTTACCTCTATTAGAACACACCCTGTATATTTCTGGTTCCTTACCTTAGCTTTTGCTCTTTGGTCCATCCAAATGCTTTTCATCTTGTCCCCAACCATCAGGAGGGGACCCTGGCACTTAGGCCTATGTCATGCCACTTTCCCCAAGCCATCCTAGTCTCCATTCAGCTCCTTTAGTATGCCAACCTCTTTTCCATGCTTTGTATTTTCTGTTTCTTCTACCTGTGTGTTAGACACCTAAGGGAAGCCACACTTTGTTTTCCCTTTTACTCAGAATATAACTGTCTAGTGAGAACCTACATTTCCTAGTTGCCCTTTCATCAAAGTGTAGCCATATTACAAAGCTATATGACACCAATAGGTTATGAGCGTAAGTGATTGATTATCTCATTTAACCTTCTTAACACCATATAGAGAAGGCACTAATATGAGGGCTGTCCACAAAGTATCCAGCTATGTGCTATGAAACATAGAGGTATTTGTGGCTGGGTTTTGGTTTTTTTCTGGACAGCCTCCATCTTTAGTGTGCACTAAGTCTTGCTTTTGCTATGTAACTGCATTCTCACTGTCTTTCAAATAGATGATTATAACATCTCTTTATGTTAGAGGAGATTATAAACATCCTTCCTTTAGGGCTAGTATCTTTCTCTCATAAAGATGTCAGGTCAAGTTGTAGTAGTACCAACTTGTTAGACTGTCTTCTTTGGCACTATTCCAAATTCACTAGCTTCAGATGTTTTTCTATCCTCTTGAAGCAGTTTCTAATTTATCATCCTTCATCTGATCTTCAGGGACAGAGATTACTGGCAATAAAGCAACATGTGTTTCTTGTTTTATGCAAATAATTTTCTTTCTTTCCCACATCATTTCATATATTGTCATGCAGTTTTGCATTTCATTTTGCTTGACCACATCTGTATAGAATTAAGCCCCTTGGAAACCAAATTCTTTCTTTCCCTGTGAACTGAAGCTACTTCATAAGTTGTGTGAAGTAGATTGAAGAAGCATGTTTATTAGTGCAAGTTGAAGTGGTGATTGAATTTCCAGCAGCTGAGCTTTTTAGAAGAATAAACTGGGTGCTATCACATTACTTACGTAAACCCTGATTAAGTGGAATGTGAGGGAAAATGCTTGGCAACATTTTATATTGCTTAAGATGATTTCTTGTTGTAATTGAGAAATGTGGGAAATAACCAAAGTAATTGTTTCAGAGTTGGTTTCTTAAGCAATACTTTGACATCTTTTTCAATTAAATAAATCTTAAGTGTCTGCTTTGTGCAAAGTTTAGACTGGTTGCTTCAGGGGATAAGACCTGTCACATTAAGAATCTAACATGATAAAGAGGGAACCACCAAGTTCACTAATGACTAATAGGAGAGCGAGAGAGGGTCAGAGATGATATGGGATTTTGAAGAAGAAAGATCACACGTGTGTGTGTGAAGCAAACAAGAAGAGCATTGTGAAAGCAGTGGCAGAGATTTGAAAACTTCAGCAAAGTTTTCTCAAGTACAGATGGGGTTGAGACTTTTGGTTCCCGGTAATGGCAGGCTATGCTTTTTTGGAATTCCCACACCCACAGAAAACAGATGAAGATGCTAGATAAAACATTTAAAAAACTGAAGAGTCAAAAAGAAATTAAGTCAAGAATTGATGAAAATCAAGGTCTCATAAGTAAGTGTAGCATAAAAAACCCTTTGTCCCTAAGGATATTTGCTAATTCCCCAAAATACAAACTTTAATTTTGGTCACTCACATATAATGACCAGTCTAATAGAAGGCTACCTTCAACAAGTTCCAGGAGACTGCTCAGACAGGATTAAGAACCAGGTTGTAAACCAGTACTCAACCATATTTTACATTAAATAGTTAAGTTTAGGTAATATAGGGTGACCAGACGTCCCGCTTTTGGCGGGACAGTCCCGATTTTTAACAATTTGTCCCGCGTCCCGCAGCATTTTTAAAAAAGTCCCGATTTTTGGAAAGAATGCACGACAAGCTAGAGAACGGCAGGAGATAGACCAAATTTTTAATCAAGAACCCCCTCCCCCCCGGTCAATGGTGTCCCGCTTTACCAATGTTAAAATCTGGTCACCTTATATTATATTAAACCTCAAATTAAAGATTTAGGTGGTCCTAAAGTGGTAGCAATGGAACACATTTCAACTTAGAGAAAGGCAATGAGCAGCACACAGGCACTCAATATCATCAAGTTCAATACTCTTCATTTGCTGCTTGCAAGAATACCAGCACATTCATGTAGAAACAGAGAATATGTAAGTGTGTGTGTTGCTACAAATTGACACTTCACTTGCAGCTATTAACCTCCTTTTTTAACTAGCACCTTTAATGGAAAGGAATCTGCCTAGTTTTATAATTTTTATTTTCAAATTAAGATACTGGGTGAATACTTAAATCAAGACTATCCAGTTGAAGGTTTTATCTGTATTACATGGCTTTCTTGTCAGAATATGACTTTTCTTATTCTGATAGTACTCAGTATTGAGAAGTGAATCCTTTCAAGGAATTTCTATTTTCAAAATATGGATCGATGTCTTTTGAGAACTTATAATAAAAAAGCAACTTCCCTCAGATGGTATGATAGACTTTTCCCTCGATTATTTGGAATATTGTAAAGTGTCACATATCTGGTTAATTCATGCCATAGCTAGGATCATCAGTCATTTGAAATACAAAAATAAAATTTAAAAAATATTTTAGTTTTAGTCTCCATTGCTGGGTCATCTTCCACTTTCTAACTCCTAAATGCTGACCTGTGGGTGCGGGATAGCTCAATAGGTTGAGCACTTGCCTTGCAACCAAGAGATCGGAGGATCAAATTCCGGTCCTGGCCCGTGCAAACCCACATGCTGAACTGTGGCTCACAATTGGTAGCTGCCAGGATGGTGGCAAAGGTTCTCTTCTTCTTGAGGGAAGCCCCCAGTTTGGTTTCATGCTGTGTTGCCTCACATACAACTTTTTGCCATGAAACTATGCCAAAAACTAATCATGCACAACTATGAAGACTGCTCAGGGTCCTCCCCCTTCTTTCTTTCTCAGCTTCTCTCAAGCAATAAAATAAATCTTTATAAATAAATAAATACTGACCTGGGCTCAAGTCCATCCTGTGATGTCTTCTTAGAGTTATCTACAGTCAAGACCTAGGTTAACTTATCTGTTCCACAGCTTTAATTATCACTTGTATGCTGATGGTTCTTCCATTGGTATCTCCACCTCTCACGTTCCAGAGCAGATGTTGCAACAATTTAACATCTCCACGTAGCTGTCTAATAGGCATCTCAAACCCTGCTTGTCCAGAAAAGAACTCTAGTTATCCTCCTACTCAATCTTGTTCCTAGTCTTTATTTAGTAAAAGGCACTATCATTCACTCAGTTGCTAAGACCAAAACTACGTTGTCTGCCTTCATATTTTCTGTTTGAGTCTTCACTGTTTTTCACACCCTATATTAAAATCTATCACCAAGTTCTATTGACTCTATCTTCAGATTATGTCATTCATTCGTCACTCCTACTATTACCTCCTTAATCCAATCCAACATCGCTGTCTCATATGAACTACTGTTAATAGCCACCAAACTTGTCTCTTTGCCTCTCCTGTTGCTTCCCATCCTCACTACTCTCTACCCTCTAGTCTGGGTGATACTTAAAAATAAAACAAAGCATTTCACTCTTCTGTTCTCAGTCCTTCAATGGCTCAGTTCACTATAGTAAGAAGAAAATTTTAAATACCGGTACTTTCCATGACTGCAAAATCCTTTGTTAGAGTCCCTGGCTACCTCTTCAGCTACATTTCTGAGTCCCTTCCTCTAATTTATTTCACTATTTCAATTTCTTTTTCCTTATTCTTCCTCAAACTTGCTAGTTACAGTTTCATTTTAGTATCTTTGCTCTTGCTCTTCTATATTCCAGGAACGTTCTTCTACCAGATATTCATGTCATTCATTCCCTTGTTTTATAAAGTTTTGTGTTCAAATGATCTCTCCTCAGAAAAGTCCTTCTGGAATATTCTAGCAATATCCTTACCCATTTATTTTTCTTCCTTGCCCTATCTCATTTCTCTGACATAAATATCAAAATATAGTATAATGCAACCTGATATTATGTGATATATTTGTTATTGTCTTATCTCCCCCACAAGTATATAAGCTTCTTAAGGACACAGCTTTTCTGTATCCTCCGTTTCTAGAAATAGGCCAGGCAAACAGAGGCATGCAACACATTTTGGTTGAATAATTAAATGAATGCAAGTATGCTAGGCTTATAGGTTACATGGAACAGAGTTTGCATTTATTAATAGGCTTCAAGCTGACTTGGTTTAAGGCAGTGAAAGATTCTATTTTATCTCCATTTTCTATAATCTGGCCTTGGAAACTGGTTGAACTTTAATGAAAACAGTTCTATGTTCATTCTACATAACAATATTATTAAATATCTTCATCCCATTGTGTGTGTTTGTGGGGATAAAACAGATCCTACCTCCTAAGATTGTTGTAGACATTAAATAACTTAATGTATATAAATGTTTAAGGTTCCTGGCATACATAGTAGGTGCCAAATAACTATTACCTATTGCCACTTATATTATTGTTGTTGTTTTAAATTTAGAGTTTGTTTCTATACTTATTTTAAACAGTAATAGGTTACTCTCACTCTCTGTATCCGGCATATAAGAACATTCATTGAATGTTTCTATAATACAGGGTCCTGCAGAAATAACACCATAATGTTCTAAGAATTGCTTTGTCTCGCATGAGATAGACAACAATTTGAACATTTCACCTAAAATATCACATAATGTGCTTGAGGGTGATATTGTTCTGTTACAGAATTACGTACATGCTTATGATTTTGTAATAAAAGTGTGGTAGGTATAGGTTACCAGATTATTTTAAAAAAGGTGGGGAGAATGTTACTACTGCTGGATTCTATGTTTACTCTACCTGGTATAGGCTGTTCTGTCTTCAGTTTACACTGAGGTCTGAGGCCACAGAAATAACTGTGCAAGCTGCGACTATGGGGAGGTGGGAGTGGGCACCAGCATTATGGACACATTCAATAGTTTGGTGGTTACCTGGAGAGGGGGAAGGAGGGGGGAGGGAGAGTAGTGGGGGGATGTAGGAGTGGGCACCAGATATATGGTGGTGGAGGGGGAGCTGATTCTGGGTGGTAGGCACATAATGAGATGCATGGATGATGTGATGTGGACTTGTACATCTGGAAACTATCTAATTGTTACCAACCAATGTCACCCCATTAAATTGAACAATAATAAAAAAATGTGGAAAGAAAGTGATATTAATGATTATGGGGAAAATTCAATATTTTCATTACCTTTAAAATTTTTGTCAAAACATTAAAATCTCATTGTCATTTATAAATGTATAGGAAAGTAAAAAAAAAATAGCAAAACTGAAGCTTATTTAGTAAACACATTTTTTAGTGTTTTAAAATGTAAACACTGAGTATGAATTTCATTTCATAGTAAAAAAAACCTGAAGAGTAATTTAAACAGTACTTGTCATATTCTTGCATAAAACATATGTTATGGATTGAGCATGTCTTCTGTACCTTGGCTGTTGGGTTTCTTTCTAAATTTGAATCTGAATTTAACATTTTATCCTTTGCACTTTTGATATCAAAAGATACTTGTGCAGTGCCGTCAATCTGAAGTTTTTTGCCTGCATCTGTTCCTCTGGGATATCCTCTTCCTTATTCATCACAACTACTCTCCTTATCGATGCCCCTAAGTTCACCTTCACGGCTGCATAGAGGTCTCCAAATCAGCAGTGTCTATGTTCCCGTGATCAGGTATTTCTTCTGGAACTCCATTTACATTTGATCTGCATTTCACATTCAGATTTATCCCTTTTCATTTATTTGCTGAAGTTTCTTCCTTGTTGGCCAATTTCCTCTTTGGATGATCCATTTTGTGAAATATTATGTGGGTTTCCCATTGGGAAGACAAGGGAGGCCCAGATAGTGTAGTCTGTATGTGCACTAATAGCAGATGTGCGGTGTTCAATCAAGGACAGACTTTGTATGAAGTGTTGTGATTGGTCACTGATCATGATTCTCATCTTATTTACACAGTGATTTTTATAACTGCTTACAGCAGATGATGCTATCTCAAGCAACAGAAATAGTAGGTGAGAAGTTGAAGATAGTCAGGACCTATAAGGTGTTAATATTTAAATGGTGAAGACAATGAGATAGAAAACATTACATTATGCAACTTGTTTGGAAAATATTAAACCTTGATTTAGATGTATAAAAAGTTTTTATATATCTTTTAACTGAAAGTAGTAAAAAGACTATTAACAACAATATTAGTATGAGCAATAACAATATTAATAACAAATAATCTCTACCATTTACTGAAAACATATGTCATGTGTCTATGTTAGCACTTTACATGTATCCCTTATAGCAACCTTGGTAATGGGGGTGATAGGATGGCTACTATTTTTTTTCCTTATTTTACAGAGGTAGAAACTGAGGCTCAGAGAGGTTAAGTAATGCCACCAATGTGCACATGTGTGCGCACACACATACACATACTTGAATTCAGGAAAAGATATACTCAATTCTTAGATCGAAAGACTCAATATTATAAATTTATCAATTTTCCCAATCTATAAATAAATTTATAACATAAATTGTATTATATTAATATATTAATCTATATTAGTTATATTAACCTATAAATATAGCATTAATAAAATACAAGTAGGCTCATTTTCTATGGAATTAGGCAAATTGATTCTAAAGTTTGCATGGAAAAACAAACATTTGATAAAAGCCATGAAATCTTTGAAAGAGGAAGATTAATGCTACCAGATATTAAAGCACAAAGGCATAATAATTTTTATTTTTTAATTTTATTATTAATTTTTTTCTTTCTATAGAATTTATCTGCAATTCCATCTCTTCAATATGATTGAGTTCATAAAGTTTTTGGTGCTATTTCTGAATATTCACAAGATCATCACTGATATATATTTCTCATAACATTGTTATTATTTTCTTTACATTTATTTTATTTAGCTAATATTGATTTATAACATTATAGAAGCTTTGGTTGTACAATACAATGAACTAAAAATCACATAGAAATTAAATATATGCCAAAGAAGTTATTTTATACCATGGGAGAAAAGGTATGAACAAATAAGTGGAGTTGGGACAAATGGTGGACCATCTGAGAAAAGATGAATCTCAATATCATCTGACTTCTGATACTACAAAATAATTTCCAGATGGACCAAACTTCTAAATTACAAAAAAAATAAAAAATGAAGTTTTGGAATAGGGAAGCGCTATTGGAACAAAACACAAATCTTCAATACTATTAAGGAAGAATTTAATAAATTAATTATAATAAAAAACAATTCTTTTCACTGCAAAAACCTAAACAATAAAAATACAAATGGAAAGTACAAAATATATATTTTGCAATTCATTTTGCACAAAAATGTTTACTTTCCATGTACAAATATATATCTTATAAATAAGACCAATAAAGAATAAGATATTTCCCAGAAAGTAAATATAAATGGAAGCAAAAAATGAAAAGAACAACACTCAACATTAGAGAACTACAAACTCCAACAATGAAATAGTAATTTTTACTTATTACGCTGACAAAGTTCAGAAAGCTTAACATTTGGCATTATCTCCAGGATATTGAGAAACAGGCATTTTTATAGTCTAATGGGAGAAGTTTAATGCAAATTCTTTGGCAATGCCTTAGCAATGAGAATGTTTTGGCCATGTTCATCAACATGTAAAATGCGTGTACCCTTTGACTCAGAAATTCCTATTCTATGAATTTATCCTACAGATATACTTGCATAACATGTAAAAAAAAAGCCACCTTTTTTAAAAAATAAAGGAATACATAAATGCTCACAAAAACTTTATAGCCTTGAAAGAATCCTAGAAACACCTAAATATCAACCAGAATGGACTGATAAACTAATAACAGTACATACTTTCAATAAAATATTCTGACCCCACTCCCCAACATGAGAGTAAGAAAAAAAAGAAAGAAGAAGAGAGAGAAAGAGAAAGAGAAAGAAGGGGAAAGATAGAGAGATGTACTAAGATGTAGCAATGCTTTTATTATGTCACAGATATGATGGTGCATGCAGAGAACATTTCTGGGAATATATTAGATTATTGATTAAAAAATGACTTCTAGGAACGTAATTTAGACAATTCAGGACTTGGAGTAGGAGAAAATTTTATCTTTTTCTCTTTTATTAAAAAAACTATATAAACTCATACACTGTTTGAATTTTTATTGTATACGTGTTTTTCTTCAATAAATATAACAAGTGTACATACCCGTTGACATAGAGGGCTGTTCAGAAAAAAAATCCAGTCATTGTCAATATAAGTGACAATTACATAGCTGGATACTTATCCATTTTGACCCATGAATATGAAATAATAAATTGAATAAAATTGTGTAACAGTAGGATTGTGGATATCTTTTTGACCAGATGGCCCTAGGAGTATTATACCTTGAATGACTCCAAGAGAACTGGGTCACAGTTGGGTATATTCAATGTGTTTTGAGGCAAATCTTAAGAATAATGGATAATTTTATAATGGATCTAATTAATGGTCTTTTTCAATGATTGGCCTGCCTTATAGGTGAGGGATCTATTTTACGTGGTGAGATTTGCATTTTAGAACTGTCACTTTGCAGTGACTAAGATTGATTGGCATAGGGACAGACTAGAGTCATGGAGACTATAGGAGGCCATTTCAGGGATATAGGTAAAAGTTTGAGAAGGCCAGGACTAGCACAGTAGCAGAGCGAAGAGAGAAGGAAGAACTAAATGGTTGTTGGAAAGGCTACAGAAATGGCAGGGCTGGAAGCCTGGCTCGATGTGGGGCAGAGGGAGAGAGTCCATGACCCCTAAGTCCTTGGCTTAACTCCTGGGTGAACTGTCATGTAATACAATAGGAAAAGAGGGGTTTGGGAAAGATAACACATATACCTCTTTCTTCTTGAGCTCCCTGGTCCATGGGTTGAGCATAGTCATGGATAAATATGTGTGTGTTTCAATATGGGGGTAGTGACGAGAGATGAGGGGATGATTCTTTTCAGAAGTAACAATTATTGAGTCTCAGAGGAAGAGAAAAATCCCTGGGTAAATGGTGAGTTCTAGAAGGAGATTCAGCTAAATTGAAATAACATATTTTTTGTTGGTGCCAAGAAGAAAATACAGAAGATAGTCATAGGTCCAGCCAAAGACTATAGCATTTGATAATCAGCAAAGAGAGGCTGATAGAACTGGCAAGGAGTAGCAGTCAGGATGTCTTAGACGACCTGATGAATTACTGTGTCATGGGGAAGAAATGCACCTCACCCAGAAATACACAGAGGGTCTCTTTTCAGAGGATTTTTGTCTCCACATCCCACAGAGCCTGGGTGTAACCAGGGTGGAGCTGGCTTAGCTGACTGAAACGGAAATGATGGAGGTGATTGGAGATAAAAATCAGGAATCCTGGAGTTATGCCAGGGCTCGGCAACTTGCTGGTTTTATAATCCTTGGCAAGTCATTTAAATCTGTGTTGATGTAAATACCTCTGTGAATAAAGGTAAAATGTGAAGCAATCATAATTTTGACAGCTCATATAGACAGGAGCAAATAATCTATACTTGAGGGGTATGGCAGAGCCTCCTGAAGGAAGTGATATATACACTCAAATCCTTCTTCAGATCTTAGTTCCTTTCAATGCTACTGTCAGGTGAAGGGGAAGGAGGCAGGCCAAGGGTAACTGATCCAAGTAGAGGGAACAGTATGAATAAAAGTGCTAAGCCAAGAGAAGAAATAGTACTTTCAGAAAGACTGTAAGTCATTTGATATGACTTCCAGAGCATAAGTAGGAAAGAGATTCACTTCTTCAGTCCTTTCAATCACCCTCTAAAGTAGATACTCAGATTACTGTTGACTTGTTACAGAAGAAGAAACTAAAATTTAAAACAATTACTTGGAGAAGCCAGGATGGCTCAGAAGGTTAAGTGCTCACTTTGCAGGCCCGGGGATGAAGGATCGAATCCCAGTCCCAGCCCTTGTAGACCCATATGCTGAACTGGGGTGTGCTTCCCATGTGGGAGGGCCCCCAGCTGGGTTCTTGCCCCCCTGTTTGGCCTCTGGCTTGATGGGGTATGCCTCCCATGTGGGAGGCTCCCAACCCAGTTCCTGCCCTGAGCGGCCCCCACCCACCTGTGTGGAACAAAACCATGTTGGAAACTGATGATGTACAACTATGGAGACTGCACTGGGCCCTCCCCTTTCTCTCTGTCTGTCTCTTTCTGCCTCTGTCTCTCTTGGTCTCTGTCAAAAACAAACAAACAAAAAAGTTACTTGCCTGAAATCACGTAACTTCTAAATGGTAGCACTAGTATGCTACTAAACCCTGTTTTAACTATTAATTTTACCACTTTCTCACATTAACACATTAAAATGGGTGGGAGGGCGCAGCTATAATAGAGGCATGCTTTTCTCAATGTATCCAGCAAGTTATATTAAAAAAAACCTCCTTGAACCTAAAGGAAAAAAAAGCACAGTGAAAAACGTGTGCCATTAGATAAACAGTGTTTGAACCACAAACATAAGAAAGCAAAAGTTTCTAGTAAAATCAGTCCAATAAATCAATGAGTCACGAACCCTTGCTTCTGCTTAGGAGGTCACTGTATCCTTTAGAAACTGTCTAATGCTTACGTATCATTAACACCAACCAAAGTCGGTAGCCCTGATCATTCATGACAAATGTCCATTAAAAAACCACAGCAATTTGCTTTCTTCTACAACTAACTCATCCAAAGCAATTCCGTTTTGGAAATAAACATGTATTTCCAGAGACCTGCCCCAGGTTTGGCCTTTCCCTCTGTTCTCCTTTTGGAGCACTTGCCACAAGGTCTTGCTTATTCATACTAAGCTCTTTTCTTTGTATTTTGGGTCTTGGCAGGTTCACTACAATGTACTTGGGTGTGAATTTTATTTTTCGGTGCTGCTTAGAATTTATTTGGTTTCCTGATATGGGGATTTTATATCAGTTACCTTTTCAAATATTACTTCTCACCCATTCTCTCTCTCCTTACTGTCTGGAACTCTTTTCAGAGATAAGTTGGATATTCTCACACTATTTTTTAAGTTTCTTAACTTCTTTTTTTGAACCTTTGTATTTTTTTTTATCTCTACTGCATCTTTGATGCATTTAAAATAATTGTCTCTCTAGCTAAATCTAATCTAATATTTAAGGCATCTAGTGATTTTTTATTCTAATTATATGGGGGCTGTTCCAGCTATGTAACAGAAAAAATAGAGGCATTTATGGCAGGATATTTTTCAGACAGCTTTTGTCTTTTCATTTCTAAAAGTTTTCTTAGTGTATTTTTTTATTTTCTTTTTCTTTTTCTATTACTCGTCTCCAACTCCCCCTATTTTCTTGGCATTCCGTATTTAATCATTTTCTTATGATTTCTTTGATGTCCAATAATTTGAAACATGTTTATAAAGGTCTCCTCTGTTGATTTTAATACTTTCAATTTAGGGATGCTGCTTAGTGTGGGTCTTGACTCCTGTTTAGGGTGATGGTTCCCCCAGAGTTTTATAAATTTGGACTATAGACTCATCTTCAGCATGGCTTTATCTTTGAGACTCCTGAGGGGTCCACGCTTAAGGTACATACTGCTAAGGCAGTTTTATTTTCATTTCTGCCAGACATTGATCTGGGCTTTCTTCTATATTACCTGGGAGTTCCCAGACCATACAGGTGTTATTATAGAATTCCAAACCTGCCTGAGGGCAGGTTCTTGGTAGAGACTTCACAGGAGGAAAATTTTTTTTTTCCCAAATCACTGTCACAATGAGGCAGACATGCTTCCTTATCACAAACCTGTGTTCTTTAGTAGCTTTATTTCTATTAAAGGTACTAATTTTATACAAGGGTCTTTGTTACAGCTCTCTATTTTACCAAAATCTACAATTATGTCATCTGGCCTAATGTGAGATTAAAACATCAACATCTAGGTTACTGATAGAACTACCTTCAATCCTCACCTTGTACAATCTAAATTATTTACCTATGAAATTTCCTGTTTTACTTTCTGCTTGGGACCTGGGGGATGATTCTGGGGTTTTTTCCTACTTTCTGGAGAATTATTTAAACAGATTTATTTCATATCTTATCTAGTATTCTAGTTGACTTGTGGTATAAAACTTTTTAGGTTATTTTGTAAAAAAAAAAAATTTTTTAATAAATCAGTAAACCACCTTCTGGAACCAGAAGTGCCACACTCATTTACCCTTCCCTTACTTTTAAGATGAGTGCTGTTGGAGTTGTTGAGGGACCCCTGAATTGTCTGCCAGCTACTCAGGAAATGGTCTGTACCACCCTGGGGTGGCTCCTGGTGACTGTGTCTCTGTAGTGCGTTCCCAATCTACTGTCTACAAGTGGCTGGACCATAAGTGGGTGAATGACTCAAACCGTGCCAACCAGTTCCTTGATCTTGAAATTTGGAATTTTATATTTTAAAATACCCTAAGTCTTCTACTTATGGTCCTGAGATAGTTTTTTATTAAGCTCAATCTCTAATTGTTAGTGTACAGCTTAATAACTTAATTATTTTTGTCATGATCCACAGCAGTAATACTTGCTACCTGTTTCAGACAGTTTAGAGCAGAGGTCCTCAACCCAGAGACCACGGACTGGTCCTGTCTGTTAGGAAGTGGGCCACATAGCAGGTGGCTAGTGGCATGCATGCTAGTGGAGCTTCATCTGTATTTACAGCTGCTTCCCACTGTTCATATCACCACTTGAGCTCTGCCTCCTGTCAGATCAGCCGCAGCATTAGATTCTCATAGGAGTGCAAACCCTATTGTGAACTGTGCATACAAGGGATTCAGGTTGTGCATTTCTTATGAGAATCCAATGCCTGATGATTTGAGGTGAAGCTGAGGCAGTGGTCCTAGCACTGGGTAACAGCTGCAATTATAAATTAACATTAGCAGAGAGGTTTGACTGTACAGAGACCATAATAAATCAGTTGCACACAGACTTATATTAAAACCCAAGCTCAGGGCTCCCTCTGATTCTGCATTATGATAAGTTGTATGATTACTTCATTATATATTACAATATTATAATAATATAAATAAGGTGCACAATAAATGTAATGTGCTTGAATCATCCCCAAACCATCTCCATCCGCCAGCCCTCAGTCCATGGAAAAATTGTCTTCCACAAAACTGGTCCCTGGTGCCAAAAAAGGTTGGGGACTGCTGGTTTAGAGGCTTGGCTTGTATAATTGTGGATAAAAGAAAGTGACTAGATACCACAAAACTGGTTTGATTAAGCACTAACAGGTAAGTGGTTTTTACAATTTTAGTAATAATAACACTTTGTGTTTTTAATTCTAACTTTCAAAGCAAATTCAATTTTATTAACCCTTCTTAACAATCCTGTGAAGTTAACAATACTTTTCATTTTGCCATATTTTCACATTTCCAACTGAGTATGTATTAAAGAAGTTCAGATAACTTGCTCAGAATCATAAATCCAAACCTCTCTTTGCCTTGGTTGGGCTCTTTTAATATGTGCATATCACCTATCTAAAGAGCAAAGGTTTCTCCTGAGGAACTGTGTTTTCTCTTTCTCTCTGGCTTTGTTCTCCTTTTTGCACGTGCAGACACACATATGCATTGATTGAAACCTCTGGAGCTATCTGCCCAGTTCACAAAAACTCTCTTTTCTGGGAACTGTTTCTTCATTTTACAGTGGTGGGTCCCAGATGGCCTTGTTAACACCATGTCACCACACATAGTCTCTTGGCCACAGATGATTGGCCCTACATGGACACCTGAGTCAACATGGCCAATAATGTCTTCTATCCTAGGAGTTGGAAATTGGATCTTAGGTAAAGCAAGTTACTTTTTGTGGATGAATTGCCATAGAGAGAAGAAAAGCAGAAAGAAAGGAACCCCAAGCCAGCAGAGACAGGCAAAGACATAGCAATGACCAGAAAAGTCCCGAGGGCTCCAAAGCCTGTGGACTGAATTTCTTTCTGCAACAAACTGAATATTTGTGTCCCTCCAAAGTTCAAATATTGAACCCCCAATTCCAATGTGATGGTATGCGGAGGTGAGGCCTTTGGAAAGTGATAATGTCATGAGAATAGAACTCTCGTGAATCATATTAGTGCCCTTTTAAGAAAAGCTAGTTCTCTCTTTTTCTACCACAAGCAGACACAGCAAGAAGATGGTCATCGGCACACCAGGAAGAGGGCCTTTACCAAGCACCTGACCAGGCTGGCATCCTGACCTTGGATTTCCAGGCTCCAGTACTGTGAGAAATAAGTGCTGTGTCAGCCACCTAGAACATTATAGTTTGTTATAGCAGCCCCCACTGACTGACACTTTCTAAAGCAGCATTGGTCACTGACTCCATGAGCATTATCACTCATCTGTGAACAAGTTTCTTTTAGAACCAGTAAATATATATTTTTTATGTTTATATACTCAATGGTGTTACATATGCAGAAATTCCATAAAGTTAAATGATTAGAACATGCGTTAGCTTTGTGTTTTTCATCTCTTCTGTCTGAGACACTATCCTTGTGATCTTCCCTGGGTCTTGAGAGTCATAAACTTCTCCTTCCCCTTTTCTTCACAGGATGACATTACAGTTTTCTATGTTGGATCACTTCTATTCATGACTGATGTTATCTATTAGATTTGCTTAATTGAACAGAGAATTCTAAGGATTAAAAAATTCTATTATATAACTGTTTGATTTGCCATTTCTTCTTAAATGCATACTTATTTCAGGTCTTATAATGAATGAAATATTCCTCTAAAAGAAATACTTTAGTTTTGAACATTATAGATAATCTTACTTTATACTGAGATCCAAATTTGTGGGTGACTAAAATGGGGTAGATATTAAAGCATTTGGAACTTAAAAGGTCGAGCAATCAAGAGAGCAGAGTGTTGATAAGTTAATGTTAAAAGTACTGATGTCAATAAGGATTATATCGCAGGACAGGGTGGAAGGAAAAACAGCGGTCAAAGGCCAGACCTGACTAGAAAGTGAAGTGGATGAAAGGATGGTAAGGGACAAAGACATACTGAGTATAACAAGGAAACCTTTTACCTACTATATTGAATTTTGGAGACCATCCTTCCTACATAATAATTTGTTACTCCCTTCACATGTAGCTAGTCACCTGATCAAAAACAATCTTTAAGTCTCTAGAATAAATAGAAAGCAGTTCATTTTAGTCTTAAGTTGGCATAAATTGGTGCTACTTTCAGAGAAAATTTTGGAGGACATCCAAGCAAGCTCATGATGAAACCAAGGCCTCTTGATACCCATAGGATGTGATGTTCCTGGTGTGGCCATCAGTGAGAGGTACTACAATACAAGCACAGTGACATATAACTATACTGATACACAGAATTAGCCATGTATAATTCCTTGTAAGAAAAAACAAAAAGAACTAAAGAATAAAGAAAAAAAGCCTATGTATTTGGTAAATTGAAAATTAACAATAGCCATAATTAAACACTTTACATGTATTATATCTACTTCTTCCATAATGAAGCAACATAAAAACAAATGAAAGCATGTAAACCCCCGATGTCAAGTGGATTATTCAGGATGACATAACATATAGCTAGTGGATATAGAAAACTAAGCCATAGCTATGAGATTAAAAAACCCAAGCTCTCCCGACCGACACTGCCATCACTCAAATGCCAGCATGACCTTCAGATGAGTCATGGCGTCATGTACCCTTAATTATTTTCCCTTTTGATTTTTCAATTTAAAAACCCCGCAAACGTTAGTGTTTTTTCATCATGAGTAGTTAGTTACATCTTCCTTCTTACCACTGCTATGACAAAAACTCTTCTTAAAAAAGTATTTATTTTTTCAGATAGTAATCCAGATACACTCCCATGATCACCTGCTAATCCTCATTATACCTGTTTCATTCACCATTTGGAATTTAGTTTCTAAAAATATTGTCAGCAACAATTTTTTTCAAAGGGGGGATTATTTTTCTTAAAATTTCTTCCATAAAATGGATCAATTGCCTGCCTACCTGGTCTGCATAAGATAGTTTCTAATAATTTTAATTACTTTCATATTAAATGAGGATATTTATAACATAGGTCAACTTAGATATCCTGTTAAATAGAAGATGTGAACCAAGGGTTCTTAAATTTGAGAGTGCATACAGAACACCTAGAGTGTTTGTTAGAACACTGTTGGGCTCACCCTCAGAGTTTCTGATTCAGTAGATTTGGGGTACAGCCTGAGAATTTGCATCCCTAACAAATTGCCAGGTGATGGAAATTCTGCTGGTCTGAGGACCACACTTCTGGATTCCCTGGTATACACTTATTGTAATCTTATTGCAATTTTATTCTAATTTATAGCAAAGTCTGTATATTTTCTAAACAAATATTTAATAAAAGAAAAGAGAAAGCAAGAATGTAAGAATCCCTGGTATTAATTATACCTGTCCATAATCTTTTTGATAATAGTCATCACCCAGTCAGCCTCAGTATCCAAACAAATTAATTTCCCACTTTTCAATGTGACTCTAAAAAGAAAAGAATGTTTTTGTTAAACAATAATACTTAATTTAATCATTAAGTAATATAAATAATACTTAACTTAATATTGTTTTAAATGTATTCATTAGAATTTCTGCAATGGGAAATATGTATGCTTAGAATGAAACATGGTGTTCTCAAACTATATTAATCATATTAGAACATGACTTTTAGTCACATCATTGTGTCTAAAATATTTTTAATCAACTAAAAAAATAACATCTTATTTTATAGATTTTGGAGATATCAACTAATCAGCGAACATTTACTGATCTTATGTTATACAAGGTATAGTGCTAGAATCTGGAAAATGTACATAGTGTAATATCTTTCAGGGTGTTATTTATCAACCACTTACTATAGATCCTTTATCATTATATCTATGTTAATTTTATTAGTATTTAATTTCTCATTAAAGCCTCATTCATTACTGGGAGAGAAAGGGAGATCATAACTTGCTTATTTAAATTAATTCTATAATTTTCAACTGCACTTTACAGAACCACAAAGCTCTACCCCTTTGGGTTTTTTTATTTGTTTTGTTTTTGTTTTTTGGTTTAAGATTTATTTTTATTGTTTATGACAGAGAGACAGACAGACAGACAGAGAAGGGGAAGGGCCCAGAACAGTCTCCATAGCTGTTAAGTCATTAATTTTCTTTTTTTCTTTTTAATATATATATATATATATATATATATATATTTTTTTTTTTTTTTTTTTTTTTTTTTTTTTTTTTGACGAGAGAGAGAGATACAGAGACAGAGAGAGAACTGAACTGGGGGAGCTCCCAGGTCAGCATATGGTTCCGCACGGGCCGGGGCCGGGGCCAGGATTTGATCCCCGGTCCTCGGCGCTGTAAAGTGAGCGCTTAACCCACTGAGCCATCCCGGCTTTCCCAAGTCATTAATTTTCAATATAGTTTCACTTTACAGGTGGGTGCAGGGATATTCAGGGCAGGAACTGGGCTGGGGGCCTCCCACATGGGAAGCTCACCCCAGCGAGAACTGAACTGGGAACACACCCCAGCTCAGCATATGGGTCTGCATTGGTGGGGCCTGGGATTTGATCCTTAGACCCTGGGGCTGCAAGACATGCATGCAACCTGTTGAGCCATTCCAGCGTCCTGCTCCACCCCTTTGATGTTCATTATATGAGAATCAGATCATCTTATCACACTCTAAGCCAGGGTACACATTTCAGGGTTTAAGTAAATAACTCAATTTAATATCCAATTATGAAAAAACTATAATGATAATAACTCCTTAGCAAATTGCCAATACAAAGATTGTCAGAAAATATTCTGCATAAAGGAGAAATCTTGCAAGTATTCCCTTTGAATGCAGAAACATGCCTGCTACCACCACAGCCACTTCAGCAAAATTAGAAAGACAAATAAAAGGTATTTGGCTTTCAAATGAGGAAAATGAAACTGCCATTATTCCCAGAAGATGTGACTACACAAGTTAAAGGTGGATCGTTACAAAAACAATAGAAAAATGTATGGCTGAACATGAAAAACAGCTGAAATGTAAAACTTTATAGAGCTAATCTTTACAATAGTATCAAAAAGTAAACTGACTAGAAATAATTTTTTAATGATAAATAGATATAGGTCTTTTTAGAAAAAAATGATAAAACTTTAAAGATAAAAAAGAGAGCCTCAATAAATTGAAGGCTACACTATGTTCTTGAAATAGAAAAATAAAAATTATAAGGATATTAATAATTCACAAATTAATCTCTGACTTCAAAGAAATTTCACTCAAAATTGTAATTTAACTAGTGCAAATTTGCAAGCTTCTTCTAAGATTTATACGGAAAAGTAGAAGGCCAAGAAGATAAAAGCCACTCTGGAGACAATGGGAGAATTTTCCTTTCTGGATGTTAAGAATTATTATAAAATGTTAATAACCATGACTATGTACAAGTATAGATAAATTTATTAATGGGACAGAATAAAAAGTTTATAGCCATCCCTATTATTGGGTGAACTCAATTTATAGCAGAAGCAATAGTATAGAACAATGAGGAAATGATGGAATTTTAATAAATAATGCTGGAACAATTGGTGAACCATGTAAAATAATAAAGTAAAATTGGATAATTCTCTTACATCATATACAAAATTCAATTCTGGGGGGATTAAATTCTTAAGTACAAAAGAAAAATATAAAGATTTTAGAAGATTTGAAGACTATGTAGAAGTAAATTTTTATAAACTTTGTGAAATTCTTTTTGAAACATGATACTAAAAGTGCTAACTAGAAAAGAGCATATGGCTAAACTCAAGAATATTAAAAATACAAACATGTTAATTCAAAAGACAGCATAAAAATGAGCCATAAATTAGAAAATGAGCTTTCTTATTTATATATCTAACAAGGAGTTAATTGCCAGAATATGTAAAGAACACCTGTGAGTCAATAGGAAAAAGGATAGTATTCAAGTAGAAAAAGCAGCAGAGCAATTAATGTTAATTTCACAAAAGATGGTACACAAATGCTTATAAACATCAGACAAAAATAATTCAACCTCATTAATAATAGAGAAATGAAAATTTAAAAAAAGATACCAATTCATACCCATTAAGTTGATAACACCAGGTATTGGCCAGTATGTTAAGCGACAAATAATTAAATGTAGAAAGGAATGTCACTTGGCAAAATTACTTCGTAGTACACTGTGGCATTCATTACCTAGTAAGGTTGAAGACATATGCACTCTAAACCCAGCAAATAATTCCTAGAAAAAAACTCATATACATGAACCAAGAGATATATAAAGAATGTTGATAATAGTAAAAATCTGAAAAGAACCTAAATATTCATGAAGAGTGGATTGGATAAAAAATTTTGTATTTATTGTTTTACTGTTCTTAAAATGGAATACTCAATATCACTTAAATTGAATAAACTACAGTTAAACACATCAAAATATTAGAATTACAATATATAATGTTGAATAATAGAAGTCATGTAATAATACATTTATTGTAAATCCTTTGACCCGTCTTAGTCCACTCCAGCAGCTATACTAGAAATATTGGCTTAAACAATAAACTTATTTCTCACAGTTCCAGAGGCTGGGAAGTTCAAGATCAAAGTGCTGGTGAGGACCCACTTCCTGGGATTTTGCAGATGCAGTTAAGATTACTAATTGGTTGGTTGAATTAGACCAAAATGTTACATAGTCCCTGAAAACAGAGACTTGTCTATGGCCTCTGGTAGAAGAAGTCAAAGAGATTTGAACTGAGAACAGACTCAAAAGCAACCTCTAGGAGCTGATAATGACTCTGAGCCAACAGCCATCAAGAATATGGATACTCAGTCCTATAACTGCAAAGATCTGAATTCAACCAACAACATAAATAGTCTTGGAAGTGGATTCCTCACCAGAGCCTCCAGAAGAAGCTTTAGCTCAGCTGACATCTTGAATTTAAGCCTTTATGACAACCTAAGTGTTCTCACCACACGCATACACACACCTATACACACATACACACGTGTGCACAATTAGGCAAAATATGTGTGTGTGTATGTGTGTGGTGAGAACACTTACAGTTGTTAGGTAACACTATAGTGGTAACGATACTGCAATACATGATAAATGCTGGTGAGAACGTGGAGATAAAGGAATGTTTGTGCTCTGTCGGTGAGCTTGTGAACTGGTATATCCACTATAGAAAATAGCATGGAGGGTCCTCAAAATGTTAAAAATAGAACTACCACATAATCTAACAATTCCACTTCTGGGAAGCTATCCAAAGAAAGAAAAAACACTAACTCAAAAGGATATCTGAATCCCCATGTTCATAGCAGCATTATTTACAATAGCCAAGATATAAAAACAACCTAAGCATCCATCAATGAATGAATGAATAAAGAACATGTGATTATATACGAGGACTGTCCAGAAATAATCCAGCTTAATGCTTTTATTTTTTGTATTATATGGTTGGATACGTTCTGGACAGCCCTTGTGACTGTGTGTGTGTGTGTGTGTGTGTGTGTGTGTGTGTAATGAGAGGAAACCCAAACAAAATTGGAATTTATTTATAAAAATTGTTATTTATTCTTATATGCTTAAACTCAGTCACCTTCAAAGTATTCTCCATTTTATGTAATACATCTACCAAGATGCATTTTCAGCTGCACAAAACAGTTTTTGAACTCATTGAGTTTGATGCCTTTTAATAACTTCTGCTGTTTTGTTTTGTTTTGCTTTGTTTCACCTCCTCCACATCTTCCCTTTGAGGACTTTTTTTTTTCAGCCAGGAAACAAACAAAAAATTCACTTGAGGTGAGATTGGGTGAATAGGGAAGGTGGAGTTTGGCGGTCATGCTCTTTTTAATAAAAAACTGCTGAACACTCACCACAGTGTGGGCAAGTGCATGGTCACACTGCAGGTTGGTCATATAAACCACCAATCACGAAATGGGCCTCCAAAGGAATTCACTGAAGCCAAATGCAGCCTCTCACAACACCTGGTACACTAATGCAGATGGATTCTTTTGCTAGAACTTACCTGCAAGAGGCCTGCCCTCCAGAAGACTATTTTGTTTTTGGAGGAGGTCCTCCTATTTATTTATTTATGAAGTTGTTAAGAGACCAGATCTTAAGAATTCTCATCAGGGGATGCCTGGACAGCTGAGTGGTTGAGCACTTTCTTCACAGTTGAGAGGTCCATGTTCAATTCCCAGCCCTAGCCCATGAAAACCCCATATGCTGTCGGCACCACGGCTGGTGACCACTGGGATTGCATGGCAGTGAAGGTTCTCACCTCCCATGTGGGAGGCCCCTGATTGCCCTGCCCTATGCAGCCTCACACCCACCTGTGTGAAATGAAACTGTGTCATAACTAATGACGTACAACTATGGAGACTGCTCTGGGCTCTATGCCTCCCCCTGCCACCTTCTCTCAAAAACAAAAAAATAAAACCTTAAAAAAAAAAAGAAAAAAGAAAAAGAATTCTCCTCAAATGGAAAAAGTGTATTTCTTCTTTCTTTGCATTTTCTTTTTATTGTATTTATAGGTATTTTATTATATCTAAATTATATTCATATATGTAGAGTATCTATATGAGATGGTGAGTACTAACTAAACTTATCACAATAATCATTTCACAATATATCACTTAAAGCATTAAAGCATTATGCTGCACACCTTAAACTTATATAGTAATATATGCCAATTATGTCTTAATGCAACTAGGAAAAAAGAAAAAAATGTTCAGTACTATCGGTTTCCATGCCCCACCTCCCCCAACACACACATCTTTGCTACTTACATAACTTCTTTTCGGCTGCAGTAGGCACCTGCAGGTATCAGTTGAACATGTGTAATAAATTTGGGAGGAATGAAGTCAGACTGTCTGAATGTACTGACATCGCAACTCTTGATTCTCACAGGGATCAACTATGTGAGAAAAGAACAGCAAAACCCTGAGTAAGAATGAAGACAACCATGGTGCTTAATTCTTCACCTGAAATCTGAAATCTGAAATCTGAAATCAGTGCAGCAGAACACCCAACACACAATATAAGAATGGATTAGAAATATTTAAGACAATCACACAAATCTAGTCACCTGCTATCGTGATGAGCAATGAATATTTATTGAGTGTTTATTATCTTTGAGAAACTGGTAATTACACTAGAACAATAATTTATTATTTCAACATATGTATGGCCAATAAGATAACTTATGCAATGGTAAAGTCAATTTGATTTCCTTTTATGAAAAGTTGTAAACCAAGATTTTATGTGAACGCTATCAATTGAAGGTGATGATTTCTATTTGCCTACCACCATTAAAATACACACCTAAACTTACTTGCAGTAATGTTCCTTCTACCACCTCTACTAAGAAAAACACAAGCCCTTAAAGTCAGATGTTTCTAGGAAGTGAAAAAATTTAAAAACTTGATAAGAAACTTCTTGCTACCCAATCTAAATATATGTCCTTCTTAGGTATTGATTTCATAATTTCTACGTTTTGCCTAGTGCCAGACACAATCTCATTAGATCTGGGATCTTTTCTGAAGTTTTTCCAGTGCCTGCAAGGAAAAGACAAAAGCCAGAGCTGGCTTACCAAAGATGCCCAGGACGAGGACAGTCAGCAGGAAGAGTGTTTGTGAGCTCTCAGCAGCCATGTCTATGTTTGACTTTGATCCTTTTTCTGAATGATGGAATCAACACTGAAACTCTCTTTTATGTGTTCTCTCTAACCCTGAAAATTTTCGTTGTTCTTGCAGTCTCTCCCTATTGAAAAAAAAAGGGATAAGCTTATCAAGTGGCATGTTTGCCATTTTGCAGCAAATAAGGAAGCGGGGTTTGTTTTCAAAGTTTAAGTTGGATGGGTTGAGG
>PVKE010024766.1:0-23551 GCA_004027555.1 Craseonycteris thonglongyai | reverse complement strand
AAAAAAAAAAAAAAAAAAAAAAAAAAATCCTTTCCAATCTCTACCTCAGCACTCCAAGTACTACCTTTTACCAGTAGTTCATTAAGCTCTTTTACTTTGTGTCCTATTTGGACAGTAAATGATTAAGCCTCATTGTATATTGCTAAGCAGTATAAATCATTATAGATATTCTGAGATTAAGGCACCAGAATGAATCCTTTAGGAAAATTGAACAGAGATAGGAACAAAAATCAAACCAGTCTGAGTGTCAACAAAGGCCAGGGTGTTCCACCCTATTTTTGTAATTGCTGTGGTGCAAAGGCCACACATTCTGCAGGAGAAAATCAGTTGTACATAATGAGGAGCAGGCTGTTTATAGAGCAGAAACAGTGCCTGGGGGCGGGAGTTGCACAGGATGCAATCTGAAGGTGACTATTTAAAAAGATCAAGTCACAGCTCAGAGGAGTCTCTGGAATGGTTTCATGTAATCCAAGGATTCTAAGACTCCGAAACTACAGCAGACTGAAGAAACAAACACCTGGAATCGGCCAGCCAGGGGTCTGACAAATGCCCCCATTCTGTGGGTACACTGTGTGGTACGGGGATAGGGTGGCAGAGTGGTCGGGCAGAACATATTCTATTTCCACCACAAGCTCTAAGTTCTTACACTGTCCGTGTACCTCCTAAAAATCAACAACTATTTTAGTGTTCAACAGGTATAAGATCTACATAACATTTTTGTCAGGGAAAATTTTTTTCCTGTTGAAAAGATATGAAACATCTTTGCTTTGGCGCTCTAAGAATATTGCAAATAAGCCAGGGCATTTTTCAGATCATAAGGAGGCGCTCATTGAACAGCATGCTGGGATAATAGGTATAAACCAGAACTGTACCAGGCACACCAGGATATATGGTCACCTATTTATAAAAAAGTAAATACAGGGGAAGCTCACTTTGTAACCTCAGAGGCTAAGGATCGAGTCCCAGCCCTGGCCCGTGCGGACCCGTACGCTGAACGGGGGCATGCTTCCCATGCGGGAGGCCCCCAGCCCGGTTCCTGCCCTGCACGCCCCCGCCCACCTGTGTGGAACGAAACCATGTCAAAATTGATGACATACAACTATGGAGACTGCTCTGGACTTTCCCCCTTCTCTCTGTTTCTGTCAAAAACAATAAAATAAATCTTAAAATAGAAAAAAAAAAGAAATACACTAAGTAGTATTTACTACATGCTAATCTCAACAATCCTGTAGTACAATCACTATTTCTCATTTTACAGATAAGAAATGGAGGCTCAAAGTCCATGCCCTTGATCAGTGATATGCAGTCTTAAAAAACTTCAAAGTGGTTGGGAAAAAAATGGACACATAACCTACAAAGAAATAATTAGAAAGACAATTGACTTATTAGAAAAATACCTTCAAAGTGTTGAGAAAAATAACTATCAACCTAAAATTGTGTACCCAGCAAAACTATCTTTCAAGAATGAGAGTGGAATGAAGTCATTTACAGATAAAAGGAAGACAGGAAGAGAGGGAGATAAAGAAAGAAGAGAAAAAGGAAGGGAAGGAAAGGAAAGAGGCAGGCAAAGGAAGGAAGGAGGGGAGGGAGGGAGAAAACGCGAGGCTCAGATGGGTTGAGCCACTTGTCCAAAGTCACACGGCTATTAGATAATAGAGACTGAAGGTAAACCTGACTCCAAAAATCAAGTGCTTGACTTACATTGTACTACTCAACAGTTTTAGGAATAAAAAGGGAAAGTTAAAAAAAAGGATTTCATGTAACAGCCAAGCAACAGTGGGATAGCAAAAGAATTACCTGAATGAATCAAAGGAAAATATGGATCAGAAAAGACGGCCACATTTTGTATGTGAATTTTTAACTGCTTACCTTATGCAAGGCACTGACAGTGTTGATGCGAGTTGGGAAGGACAACTCGTGGTAAAAATCTGTCTTTAATTTGGATTCTTGAATTTTAGGTTGAAAAAAACTCTGGTCAATGCAAACGTGTTGTTTTTTTTTCATACACAACAGGGATGCTTCTGACCCACCTCAATAAGAGGTGGGTCAGAGGTTCTGAATTATCATATCTAGAATAATAAGGGTGGCCCTTCTTTACAAAATTTTAACATTCAGATTCCCAAACTTGAGAAACAGGTATACAAGCACTGCCCTGAAAAAAATCCAGCCATTATCAATGTAATGAGAACGGTTACATGGCTGGATACTTTCCAGGCAGCCCTAGTAAATAATTCTCCTTTACTGGCCAGTTCCTTTAGATAATAGCCCTAAGAGAGCATTTACGTACAGGTACCTGTTTAGAGACCATAACTGCTTGAGGTGGCAGAGTACACTTATGAGGAGTCACAGCTAACTAGAGATCTACATTCTATGCATCAAAATACATTTTAAAAGATTATAAACAATCTTAAAAGATTATATTGGGTACCAGACTGGATCCACGATATTCTCCTGATAAAACAAATGGTACACATTTGCAATCTTGCCAGCAAGGAATATAGGCAATGAACAGACTGCTCTGTTACAAGCTAAAAATCTAAAGGAACTCAGAACAAAGTAATATGGAAACTAGTATAAAACTAACTAAACAGAATCAAATAAGAAAAAGAGAGGTAATCAGTATCTGTGGAGAAATCTAAACAAGAGAGGATCTTCTTACACACCTGACTTCTGTACAAAAGTGATACTAAAACAGTAGCCGCTCTAAAGAGAGTCAAGAGATACTAATGTGGATAAGATAGGAAATGTCAACTTATCAAATCTCTTCTCAGTGACTCTAAGAAGTACTAGTGTTAATTCTATAAAACTGCACCAAGAATTAGCCACAACATAACCCTGAAGAGGGGTATCCTGGATTCCACCCAACAGGTTAACATCTAAGTGTTACTCACTGGGGTGCTATCTGATATGCTTCCAAAGTCTCCATAGAACACTTTGAATTAGTGCTATGGAAGTTTATTCAAACAACAAATATCCTATGATCAAAAGTAATTTGTGCTCCTTCCTTCAGCTTCTTGTGCTGGTGGTAAAGGTCTGACTACATAAATCCTAGGTCAAATACCTAATGAGAATCTCCCCAAATGTTCAGCAGTGCAGAGAACAGCAAATGTCTTGCCTGATAGGCCTGCCAGAAGATACGTCTACCTTAGGAAGTTTCATCAACAAGCTGGAGATCTGGGCTTACGCTATGAAAAAAATCAACTTGACACAATGTCAATTTCCAAAGCCCCAAGGAGGCTATCAACCCTGTAACAGAAAGTAACAGCAAAGGAGGGAATAAATACCCAATAATTATGGGGAACTAGCTGACGTATTTGGTTTAACTGACAACGGCCAATGTTAAGCAAGGATCCTTTTTAGTTGTAGTACAATGTAATTACCCTTACAACTCAAGGATTCCTTATCTCACCCAAAATTTCTTGGCAATACCATCTGAAATCAATGAGTTGTAAACAAGCCTTACCACACAAATCATACTATAGTTATTAATACTGCTCCACAAAAATTTCCTGTAGAACTTAGTCAACTTAAGTTGTCTTCCTGAAGAATTGGTATTAATTATTTTCCATGTCTGCTAATGAGACTATAACTCTGGGATTCCCTTTATCCTTGGGCTCCTAGGAAACTTAAGAGTTGCATGTGATGATTAGCCCTTAGGGTCACCATTTTTTCCTTCTTTCTATAGTTTTGAATTCCCCATCTATATTGTATTTGTCCTATGTTATAAGCAGCTCACAAGCTCACTAAAAAGAGGGTATGTAGTATACTAATAAACTTCTTTTTAAAAGCTATTTTTGCTTAGTTCCCAATCTATGTTTATCTCTACTTGTTGCAAACAAAAAGCACTTATTTGGCAGATGAGGAAACTAAGGCACAGAAGATCACTTGCTTAAGGTGCCCACTGATACCCAGATCAAGCCTTGAATCAAACCAACAAGTCCTATTATGTACACAGCACTGTGGTAGACCCCTGGGCATACAAACAATAAATTGATTATCTCACTATCAATCGGAAGAATCTCACTATCTGTGCTTTTGTTAGGCATCCACTCTTCCCCTAACAAAGTAAATAAAATTTCCAGTTACACTGGAAACTAATCAAAGGACCATCAAGGTCACCCTGAAGTAACCTATAGTCTCTGACTGGCACCAGAAATGTCCTCATTTCCCAAGGGGTCTCAGGGCTTGGAATGATCCAAGAATTCCTTGGTCGAGCCACACCAGGATACTGACAGGTGAAGGACAGCACCATTTGAAGAGGCCTTTTTCTCACACCATTCAGCACATGTCAAGCTACATTTTTTCTCTTACTTTTCTCATGCTTTCTCACAGTATTAACACACTGCAGAGGTACAAAAGCAACTTAGGTCATAATGTCCTATTCAGCTGAAATTCTGAAAAAAAAGGATCACCTACGACTTGCTGCTCTGTGACCTTGATTAGTCCCTCAACCAACTCATTAACTAAATAAATGCCTTCTATCATTCATTACTAGGGGAAGGGGAATTAGTCATCATAAAGCACTTTAATACAAAGTGCTGTGTAAATGCTAAACAACAATGCTCAGAAAGAGCAAGATTAATAAGAAACATGGGGATACATTTACCAGCAAATGGAAACTTATATGGGGTCTTCCCACATTCCTAGCAAAGATTGCTTCTGTCTATTAATGGAATATAAGTCTCTAAAATCATTAGTACTTGGCCTGACAATAATAATTAGCAATATTCCTCCTGGGAAGAAAAGAGGAAAAGGAATTATTTATTCCTGATAGGCAGCCATACAGATGTCTCAATTTCTAGTTAGTCAGGCAGGCAATTAATATTTGAGTACCTATTATACGGTAGGTACAGAGTTAGGCACAATGTATACAATGGTGAACAAGAGACCCTGCCTTTATGGAGTTTACAATCTACAGTTACAAACTCTTTCTTATTAACAGTGACATTTACAAGAAGAAAGGCTTACTACAATAAAGGCAAGTATGAATAAAGGTGCCTAATCCCTGAAGCAACCAAAGATAGGCTAAAGGGGAGTGGAAGAGTTCAGGGAGTTAGGGTGGCAGAGATTTCTAGTTCTCCCCACTAACTTATCACAGGGACTACCCTTAAGCATTCTGCTTATAAAGGCTGTGACTGTTTCTCCAAATAGTATAGATTACAAAGGGTTACTGACCAACAAAGCAGTCAGCTGAACTGAGCACTAAAAATAAGGTTAATCGGACTCCTTAGGATCAAGAGATCTTCTATAACCTTTTTAAGGCATTCCACTGCTAAGATCTTACTTTCATGGGGAAATGGAGTTAAACTACACAATAGTGACCTGTCTTTTCAATCCTGCATGATTTCTGGAGTGGTGGATTAAAGAAAAGTTTCCTCTCTCAGTTATGTCAGCTTAACTAGATCAGGTGTGGGAGCCTCAAGGACTGTAACTATTCCAGCAAACCCAGCTTTGTTCAGCTTACACAAGCACTGCAGGGGCTATAGCCTTAAAACACACTGTTTTTATACAGGGGGGAAATATTTATCCAGGTTCCCAATGGTTTCAGAAAGGTCAACTCCCTGAAAAGGTTTTCTGGTGTACTGTTAACTGGGTGCCAGGTATGTGGAAAGTCAAGATGTGGTTGGCAGCAAATTCTCAGAAAGCACTAGGGAATCCTAATTCCACCATTCTGAAAGCCAGTTAGACTGAAAGCTCCAAAGGCTGCCATTTAATCTTCCACAACAGGAGAATTAGAAGGGCGTCCTTTGAGCTCAATCCACAGCACAATAGAGGAAACTTGTTCTGCCTCAGTAAGAGCAGTCAAGAATGAGCAATCGTTCCACACCACCCACTCCTCCAACCCACCCAAGTTCCCTTCTCAAGGGATACCCATGACTCTGTAAGATTAACCTGTATCCATGACAGTATCTGCTGTCATCAACCTCCACATGTTAATTTTGGACATGTGTCGAAGCAACTGGACGACCGTAGGTGAAAATCACAGTTTTCTTTTCAATTTCATGCTGCCCTCATTGCTTTCACCGGCACAAAAGAGCTAGATCCACGCATTTTTTTCCTCTTGTCTCCAAGCTAGCACGCAGTTGTTGGATAAAACGGACACGGCTCCCAGAGCTTTGCCCAAAGCAGCTCTGCCAGATTTACCCACTCATTTCAGGGGAGATTTTCTGTACACTCCCATTCCCTGGGGCTGACCACAGGGGTCAACTGAGTTGGTTCACCCCCTTTAACTCCCGTTTTCGAGGCCCTTCATCCAAGGAAAAGTCAGGGGCAAATTTAAGGCCCAGCCCTGTCGGGTTTCAAAAAGATTCCGGAGGACTAGGGCCGAGGGACAAAGGAAAGTGAGGTCAGGGGCAGCCTTTCCAGCTCGGGATAGGTTTGGGGCCGTTCACCTGCCACCCCTACCACATCTCAGTGGTCCCCAATCCCCTCGCCCCAGAAGTTGCGAACTAGCCGGAGCCCAGGGCTCGCTCGCGCCCCTTCCGCGAGGCCCCAGTCCAGGCCCCCGCCGCCACCCAGAGCCCCCGCACCTTCTTGGGCGCCTTGGTGACGGTGGCCATGAAGGAGTACTTCTCGGCGTCCTCGATCTCCTTGGCCTGCTTCAGCTCCTCCCCGACCCCGGGCAGCGGCATCGCGTCAGGCATCGACATCCCCCGGCCGGCCGGGCCCGCGACTGACCCGCCGCCCCCGCCTCTTTCCCTCTCCGGAGCCCGCCCGCCCGCGCGGAGCCCTCCGACACGCGCTCGCCCACTCTCCCGCGCGGCCCCGCGCCGAGCCGCGTCCGGTGCCGAAGTGCTGGGGCCGGCGACTCGTCCGCTCAGCCGACCAGCACAGCCAGACAGCGACGGGGGGGACAGGAGCCCCAGAAGCAGCAACGCGGAGCTCCGACCGGCCCGCGCCGCCACCTCCGCCGCACGCACACACACACGCAAAGTAAGGGTAGAGGGCGGTGACGCCACGTCAAGTACTGGCAGCTCCGGGAAGGGGAAATGGGCGGGGAGGAACGGCGTGTGGTCATACGTCATCACGCAGGACTGGGTCGCCAAAGCCACCCCCTCTGCTTCCCAGCTCCTCGGTGATGAAGCTTCCAGGGCGCGTTGGACCCTTTGTGGCGCCAGGTGGCGCCGTCAGCCCTGTGAGCAGCGCACGGTTCCTGCAGGGATGTCGCGGAACGCCGGGGTGGGGGCCAGGGGCGGGAGAGGATCTTCGGGCCGTGGGGTTCCAGGCAAGGCCTCAGAAGGGCGAAAGGGGGATGCGTGGGAGCAAAGATCAGAGCCCCACACGACACATCCTGCAGCCAGTCCTAGGACACATCGGGGCCCAAGACAGCTCACTTGCTCACTGCCCCTGCCCCAGGCCCTTTGGATCCGAAGCCCCTTCCCAAAGTTCAGTGTTTGCCTCTTTGACTCCGTGAGAGTGGGCAGAGCATTGATGTTTCAGCACGACCTTTTGTGACCTCCTTCACCGCTGTCTCCGCTGGGCCTCGCCTGTTTACAGACCTTTAGGCCCCAGAGCTGATGTTATCTGGCCATTGGGATAAGGCTAACGGGTTGGAGGGTGGAGATCAGGAGGGGCAGTTGTGGGGGATGCAGTTTCCATACTGAAGGCCTTTCGGCTCCACAACCCGCTCTGTCCCCACCACTCACCCCCCATGAAATTCTGTCAGCTCAGCGCAGCACCCAGGGCATTCATGGGACATTCACTGTTTTTACTGGGCCCTACTATGTGCTGTCCTCATTCTAGGCCCTGGATCGTCAAGATGCATGTGATACATTTTATGTTTTGCAAGGCTTGGTCCAGCTGGAGAGGCACAGCCTATTTGTAGCCTAATGTCAGCTGAGGTAGCATGTCCTTTGAGATTCCTATGACATTGGCTTGAACTCCCACGTCCTGTGGAAAGTCCAATGCCCTCCCCAGGATTTCTGTGAATTACTGGGGGGGGGACTTTGATTTTCATGGTTTCCTCTGGCTCTTCTTCCCTGCTTCATCTGGAGTGTTATTCACTATTCGGGTCTTGCGGCTGTTCCTTGAGTTCTTGCTGTCGATTTACATAAGGAACACAGCCCCTGTTCCTTCCAGCCCCCACTCCTTGTTCCACAACAACCACAAATATAATGCTGTAATTTTTAATGAAAATTTGTTGGCCTCAGGGGAGAGATTACATCACACAGCAAACAATTTAAGATCACAGTTCTAAAATGTTCTGCAAAGTTATTTTGTCTGTCTCGTCACCTGGAATTTCTCACTGGCCACAGTACCCCATAAAGCTCCTTAGCCCATTTTGTCTAATCTAGCTTCCTCCTGTCACTCCCTTCCCATCCCTCCACCTCACCTCCCTTCCTTGATTGATTCTGGGAAGCCAGATTCCTTTCTACTGTGCTGAGTGGTCAAGTCTTCCCAATGTTCTGTTCCTAAATCCATGCCTCTTCCCAGCCCACCTTTTTATATTCAGAAACCCACCAGCTATCTGACAGAGTCAACCCTTTCAAGAAAGAAGTTGTGGTTTGAAGTGACATTTTCATCGCTGGTTTATGTTCAAGGTCAGGAAGAGTATGGAAGACTGGCCTCTGGGACTCCAGAAGTTTTAGTCAGAGAAGACCATGTTCCAACTACCCAGCCCCATGAGGCATCTGTTTGAAGTGGCCTATGGAAGCTCCTGGAAGAATACTTACTTCTGCAGATCCTGGTCTCTAACTATTGGAATTCTCTCAATTGCCCACTCTTTGAAGGCCCTTGACTTCCCTTTCAGAGATATGCCTGTAGCAGAAGGAACAGAAAGTTGGGGGAGCAGAATACCACATTCATCCAGAGGTGCCAGGCTGGGACCAGGAGCCGCCCCTGCCCACCCAGGACGCTGTGGGTGTATGGCTTTGTGGGTTTGTCCAGACTGTTGTCAGAGCCCAGGGATCAGAGCTGCCTGTTCAGAGAGCAGAGGCAGAGCCAGTTGGGACAGAGGTGAAACTCCATATCTTTTGAATAGGAAAACACGTGGCTTAAGTCAGTTTATTTAAAAAAACAATATGGGTGCCAGGATAGCTCAGCGGTTGAGTGCTTACCTTGCAATTGCTAGGTCCAGGGTTTAATTCCCAGCCCAGGCTCATGCAAACCCAAATGCTGAACTTGGGCTCAACTGGTAACTGCCCGGATGGCTCTGCAGTGAAGGTTCTTGCCTCCCAGGTAAGAGGCTTCTGGTTCGGTTCGCGCCCACATCCACCTGTATGGAATGAAACGATGTCACAACTGACGATGTACGACTATGGAGACTGCTCTGGGTCCTCCCCACTTCTCTCTCTCTCGCCTTCTCTCAAACAATAAAATATAAAATCAAATAAAACCGTTCTCTGAGAGCTCAGTCTCCGCCCTGCATGTTAGCATTCAGACAACGAGATTCCTCAAGAATGAAGTTCAGCCTCTCTTTTACTCCTGAACCAAAGTAACAGGTTTCCCTTAATACCAGGCTCACAGAATTGGGTGTTGCTGAGGATGGTAAAGACAGGGCCAGACCCAGAGGAAGAAGTACCTCTGAGGCTTGAGCCAAGAAGGAGATCAACAAGTCCAACTTCACTTACCTGAATGCCTGGCCCACAGGAAGCTGGGGAAGCTGACCTAGGGAAGTTGGAAGCACTTAGACCAGAGGCAGGAGGCACAGCAGCCCCTGCCCTGGGGGAAAAGCAGCGAGCTTTGGTGTCAGGCCAGGGCCAAGGGCATTGGAAACCAGCCCGCTGCAGAGGACATGGGTGGTAGCCATCCCTGTACCATGAGTGGGCTGGAGATCAAAGAGTTCACCCAGCCAGAGAGTGTGATGCCATAACATGGGTGAGAGCCATTGCATGCTGCCCCCTCCACTCCTAGACGGCCCCACATGGCCCAGTTAAGGGGGTTGCCTCTCATGGCTGCCAAGCAATGACCTGTCTTCAGCCCCTCCCCACCCACCTGATGACTCAGCACCTTTGAGCTGCGTCAGGTGGGTAAGTCAGGGCTCACACCCCTGAATGGCATAATCCTCACAGTGTTTGAGAAGAGCAGGGACCCAGGGATGGGTGTACCTGTTCTGTATGGTGGCGGGAGGCCTCCAAAGGGCCTTGAGAGCAGAGCAGAGATGACTTGGGAAATGGTACCAGAAACCTGGTGGCACTGGGATACCACATGTGGGCTTGGTCTGGTTAATCAAATTCATTCTTTGTCTACCCCCAAAATCACCCTCCACATGCCTTCTTTTTTAAAAATTCATAACATGTACATCAACTGCTGAAGATATGCCAGGAGCAGCACCAGCTATTGGACTATAGAGACAAATGAAGTCCTGAGCTCTACCTGGGGACAAAGGGGGAGGCGTGGGGTAGGGAAGAGATGGAGGGATGAGCAGGAAGGGCATTGTAAAGAGAGCTGCTGCTTGAGCTGCACTTTGGACAAGGGGAAGGGATTCTAGGCTGAAGGACTAGCATGAGAAAAGGCAGGGCAACGAAACAACTTGGCATATTCCAGGAACAAAATATTTCAGTGTGCGTGGGGCACAGGGTGCAAAGTAGGGCAGAGTGAGGGCTGACACCAGAGCAACAGGTCCTGCGGGCTTGGTGAGCCATGGGTGGAGGGCGGTGACATGCACCAAGATGGGGAACAGAGGAGGACAAGCAGGTCAGGGCTCAGGGGCTGCTGAGATAAGGACAGGTTGAGTTTGAAATGTCTGTGGAGGTCACTGTCCCGAGTCTCAGGATAGTCGAGCCTTCCACACCCATCTGCTCCCTGCCAGACTGGCCTCTGCAAGAGCAAGGCTGTGCTCTCCCCGTCAGCTCTTCGCCGCCTGCAGGCTGGGTCCCTCTGCAGTCCTCCAACACGCAAGATGCAAGAGATGTGGGGTGACAATAGAGGTAAGAAAACAGGTGAATGGCTCAGTGGCTCTGTCCATCCAGCAGATGCCCCTCTCCCCCATCTTCTTTCTGTCCCACAACTGCCACAGTGCACAACTCTGGGAGGTACCACTGACATTGTAATTGATGTGAAGGGTGACCCTGGAGCGTGACTGCACGTTGCCAATCTGCCCCATGGCTCCCAAGGGGCTCCCAGGGCTGTGTCCTCAGGCATGCCTGGCTCCTCCTTCCCACAGCTCCTGACTCCCCACTTCCAGCCTCCCTGCCTCTCCTGTCTGCAATTCCAGCCCTTTCTAGATAAGCTGCCCCCCAGGGACCGAGAAAGACTCCTCCTTCTCTGCCTCCTCCTCTGCTTGTATTATTTATCACGCTATTTATCATTGCTCTCAACGTTACCTTTATAGGAAAAACAAGCCCGTGAAGATAAAAACAATATCTCTTTACATCTCTCTAAGTTCACTTCGGGTTCTTATCAATTTGCAGATGCTCATGTTTACCTACCTGTGATTAGCATGTCATTTTGGTGTCTGCTTTGATTAAATCACAACATTTCGACACGCATCACCACATACAGAGATTGTTTACATTCCTGTCGTCATCATTTCCCAAGTGTTTCATCATCCTGCCATAGGACCTCTTGTTTTCCTATTGTGGGGCATTGGAGTTGTTTCCACCTTTGTGCGATATAAATGCAGTGTGTGTCAGGGTAGGAGTCATCGTGGGGATGGTTTTCAAGCAAAACAGACAAGGTTGGGTCACAGCACCAGGTCCTGCCAGAGAGAAGGGGCAAAGATGTGAGTAGTGGGGCCAGTGGTCTTGGCTGTAAACAGAGCCTGGGGCCGGCACCTTGGGGCTATAAGGGGACATGAGATGCGGTGCCCAGAACTCGTGATGGCTGACTCATGCAAAGGCTGCGTGGTGTGGAGGGGAGCCGGGTGTCTGGGCAGATGGAGATGTGACCTAAGTCTTGACTCGGCTACCAACTTGGCTGTTGGAATCCAGGCCTTTCTGGGCCTCTGCTTCCTCGTGCAAAACAGGGTGAGAGCTCTCCCTCTGGTACTTATGATGATCCCATCCAAGAAAATAATAAGTGTAAAAGAGCTTTGAATAGGTTACAAGTGTTGTGCAAACATAAGTTACCAAGATGTGAATCAAGACTAAAACTCCGGAAGTGAAAGGAGTTATTGTCGCGAACATGGAATTCTTCCTGCGCCCTGCTTCCCAGAAGGACAAGGCTAAGCAGACCGCTGCTTGCTGCAGGGAAGGATTGTCATTGCTGGTACTAAGCCCTGATTTACGCTGGGATTGTACTTTGAAAAGGAAGGCTGGAAATGGCCCAGCTGTGAGCAACGACCACTTCCCTGGCCTAACCTGGCCCCAGGCCTGGCTCCTGTGTGTCCAGCAGCCCCTCAGAACATCCTCAAATGCTTTTTCCTGGGTTGGACCAGAGAGCCTGATGTATCTTTCTTCAGTTCTCCAAGTTACAGCCCATGAAAGCTAAAGCTGAGAAGGCGTCCAGAAATCGTAAACAACGTTCAAAAAATCTTCTGATGATTATTTGTGCTACTTTGTATACAAGAGAGAAAGAGAGAGAGAGAGAGAGAGAGAGAATATGAATGTGTGTGTGTGTGTGTGTGTGTGTGTGTGTGTGTGTGTGTTTCTGGTGAGGAGTTTACCACAAAAGCAGACTCCAGAAATTGTGAAATTGACCTTGGACTTCAGCCTCTGTCGGGCCTCTGCCAGTCAGTCATTTATTGAGCAAGGGCTTTGTGTCAGGAGCTCTGCTGGACGCCAGGGGGTCTGCAGTCAGTAAGAAAGACACAATTCCTGTCTTCACGGGGCTTAGAGTCAATAGCAGGACTTTGTCACCAAATCTGTGCCCCCCCCCAGCTCCACCCCGGCCCAATACCTTCTCAGAAAGAAGCCCTCTCCTTACCCGTTCCATGGGCCCCACCCTGCAAAGCCCTTCTCAGAAGTAAATGGCACACTCTCCCTGTCCCTGAGACTGCTCCAGACCCCAAGGTGGCGGGGAGGACAACAGGCCATCTCAAGTCCACATTGACATAACCACCCTTGAAGTTGTCCTGAGTCTTTTATTGATAGAAGTTTCTGGACTACTGTCTCCAGGAAGATACCCTGTCCCAAGATGATAGAGTGGGCTGATGGGGTGGAGTTGCAATTTACGGGGATCAGGCACTGCCTTGCCTGCCGGTGCCTCTCGCAGGTGTGGCCTCTCCACCCTCTGCCCGCCACCTGCCCTGGGACCACAGACGGCCCGGAAATTGGCAGAGATGGGAGGCTGGCCGGGCTGATTAGACACCCTGTGGAGGGCTAGCAGAAGGGTTTGCCTTGATTGGAAAGGCACTGGGGCTGGGTGGAGTGGGACAGACAGAAGCTGCAACTTCCCAAACCTCAGGTGACCAGGGTCATGCCCACTTTGCCCCAAAGGCCTGCCCTGTGGCTGGTTTGTTGGAGCTGGAGGAAAGAGAGTGGTCAGTCAGCTGTTGGTTGTGTGGAGGCTGCTGCTGGGTGGGAGCCGGCCTTCATCACCCTCTCTGATGTGCAGGGCGGGCCCCATTGCATCACCCTTGGAGCCTCGGTTCCTGGCTTTGCAGCCAGCTGGGCCCCGGAGGAGGGACTCTCCTTGTTTTTCAACAGACTGTTAACCATTTCACCCTCCTACTCTTCCCTATGGGCAAACTGGATTCCCAAGACTGTCACTCATGCCTGTCTGCCCCAATCTTGGAAACCTCCCTTTGGCTCCATGATGCCAACGGTTCTGCCTGGGCAGCCTTGAAGATTCCACCTGACCCAATGCTGGCCTGGTCTCTTCCCCAGGAAAAGAGTTAACCTCCCTCATCCCCACCCTCAGCGTGTGTCCCATCCTGCAGCAGTGAGGGCAGACTCTTCAGCCTCTAGCATGAGCTCATGCCCGGTCCACACTCCAAACAGAGCCCGGACAAAGGGTCAATACAACATTTTAGACTAAGAGCAAGAGTGGGGCCTGAGCCAGGGGCCAGGAGCTTGGATGCTGGCCTCTCCCCACAGCCCCTCTAACCTTCTTTAGAGGGGCCCAGGGAAAGACTGGGTGGAGCAAGGGTCCTAAGGACCCTAACAGTCTGATGGAAGAGAGTCCCAAGTACACAGTGTTTCCAACTCCTGGAAGGGAGGAGGGGCGCAGAAAGGACTTCCAGTCACTAAAGCCCAGGCCACATTCCCGCTCAGGCCTTTTATCTCCCAGCTCCAACATTCCCCTCACCTCCCCACCCATTCCAGGGCCTGAAATAGCCCGCAACTCCATCCAAGCCTAGGCCCAGGGCCCACTTTTAGTTCACAAACATTTATTTGGCTGTACCTTAATTTGAAGAATTCTGGGCTGGGTTCTATGGGGGACACAGAGATGCATGAGGCCCAGCCTGTGCCTTCAGGGAGCTTGCAAAGTATACTCGGATGGCTGTGGTCAAAGGCATAAGATGCCCATGGAAGAAGAAAGGAAGATGGCTTCCTAGGGGAGGAACGGGGGTGGGGGGCCTTGTGCAGGAGAGGGGTGTTTGTTGAATCCTACAGGATGAGTAGGGTTTCAACAGGCAGACACGAGGGGCACCCATTCTAGGGGAATAGCAAGAGCAACACTATGGAGGTGCTAAACTTAGAGTGGGTTCTGGAACATTGCTTATAGTTTGGGTTGACCAATGCACAGGGAAATATTGGGCTGCTTACCGTTCCTGTGGTCAGGTCATTTAATTTGCCAGTGAGTTTGTCTAGGGCTCCCAAGGGGCAAAGACCTATTGGTTCATAGGATGGTATGGACCAGAAAATGGAGGCAGAGAGGGGTGAAGAAACTTGCTGGGAGCGATAAAGCACATTAGTGATTTCAGTGAGTGCTTAGTGATTATGAGTAAGGACTAGAACCAGGGTCTCTACCCTTATTTGTCAAGCCCCTTGATCCAACGAGCTAAATCCCCAGAGCCAACTGACCCAGCAGAGCCTGCCACCTGTTAAGGGCCACGAGGATGTTTGATCACAGCCAGTGATCAAGGATGAACACGGACAAAGATTTAGCCACATGAATGTTCGCTTTTCATGGTTTTGAATGTAAGCAAGGAGTCAGTAGCTCCATGGCACTTGATGAGAAAGAAATGCCAATATTCTTTATTTTTCCAAGTTAATTTAAATCTGGTCCCAGACCCCATCCACAGTGGGTGAGAAGTTTAATGTCATGTCGTTATTGGGGCTTCCTCATTGGATTTTACAAACAAAACAAAAGTCCCAGCTAAGCCAAGGGCTGGACCTTGTGGAACTGGGGCAGCTGGTCGGTATTCAGGGGAGGTGGCTGCTGCTTGTGCTGTGTGCATGTTGAATGTGGGTCCTTCCTGTGTGTGGATACTGCTTCTCCAGGCAGGCGGCTGCGCTGCCCACTCCCAGCAGCCTCTCCCAGCAGCTGGTCACTTGTGGTTTCTCCCCAGCCTCCTCCTCACAACCATCTCCATCCTGGGTTTCTCCATCCTGCAACATGCGGGAATGTGCGTGTTCCACTCGGCTCTCAGCTTCTGCCACTTGTGGACACTTACGAGGTCCCAGCCTCTTCTGTGGTACAAATGCTCCCAGTCCCCAAATGGAAAGCCAGCTCCTATCCTCTTTGCCCTGCAGAGCTACAGGCCCTGGCCGTCCTCCTGGGAGGATGTGGGGAAAATACTTGACATTTTTTCCTGACGAGTCCACCACCAAGAAAACCAAAGATGGCTGATTTCTCGGTCAGGTTATTCTGCCTCATTAAATGTTCAATTAATCACCCTGTTCCACTTCCAATAGCAAAAGAAATGTTTAGCAGCAGGAAACCAAAAATATGGTAAAAGTAATGCAGTGTAAACAAAGGCAAGGCTGTTTAATGACATGGAACGAGAGTCATGATAAAATTACCAGCTGAAAAGGCAGCTTTTGGAAACAGCATATGGTGTGACCCAATATTTTTAATAAACATCAAATTCCATATTTATACAAAGGAAAAAAGAACTGAAAAGGTAAACACATTGGAGCTTGTATTCATTTTCTAAAAATTCTACAATGAGTGCATAGTACCTTTTTTTGGTATTATTTGAAGAAAAAATTAATTTTAAATGATAACAGTAATGCAGGCTCGTAAAAAACATCTAAGCAAACAGACATATGTGCCACAACAGTGAAAATCCTCTGTACCTACCCACTCTCACACTCCAGGCTTAGCGTGGGGAACCTCACCTTCACATCATATTATTATATTTTCATACATAGATTTATTTTTTAATTGCACAAACAGGACTATCCATATCATTCTATAACCCGTCTTGAGACCATTTCCTAGTAAAATCGAGATAACAACGATACCTACCTTTTGGAGGTTTTGTCACAAATGAGTTAATATAGGCAAAGCACTTAAGCAGTGCCTGGCATATAAACAAAACTCTACACAAATTTTAGCTCTAACTCTTTTAATGTATTATTTAATTTCCCACTCAACTTCATAGACATCCCTCTACATTAGGATTACATCAACTTAATACTTAGAAAAACTTTTTAAATTATTTTTTTGGAAATGAAACAAAACATGAGTAGTTGATTTCTCACCTTTCCTCCCCTCACTTTGATTGGGGCTGCCTGGTGGGCAGCTCGCCCTTTGTCTACTTTCACACTGAGGATGCAGGCTGGCCTTTACCACGGGCCTCAGATGGGCAATCCATTCAGCCAAATGCTGTGCTTGCCTCGAGGCCTGGGGTTATCTGAACTATAGTAGCCCCCTTATTCTTGGGGAATATGTTCCAAGACCTCCTGTAGATGCCTGAAACCACGGATAGTACTGACCCTACATATACTAGGTTTTTCCCTATACATACATACCTTTTCAATTCAAGGAAGCACTTTACCGCTTCTCTTTGTCACATTTGAATTGTCAGTACCACTACTCTTACATTTTTGGGGCCATTATTAAAATCAAGGTGACTTGAACACAAGCGCTGTGATACCATGACAGTTGATCTGATAACTCAGATGGCTACTAAGTAGCATATGTAGCACTGAAACACCAGACAAAGGGATGATTTACATCCTGAGAAGGACAAAGCGGGACTTTGCAAGATTTCATCATACTACTCAGAGTGCTGTGCAGTGTAAAACTCATGATTTGTTTATTTCTGGAATTTTCTATTCAATATATATATATATATATATATATACATACCTGTATATATTTATTTATTTATTTTTTTAAATTTTTTTATTTTTTTACAGAGAGAGAGAGAGAGAGATACAGAGACAGAGAGAGAACTAAACTGGGGGCACTCCCCAGCTCAGCACATGGGTCCACACGGGCCGGGGCCGGGGCTGGGATTCGATCCTCTGTCCCTGGTGCTGCAAAATGAGTGCCTAACCCACTGAGCCATCCCGGCTTTCCCTCAATATATTTTTTTTAAGATTTATTTTATTGTTTTGACAGAGATAGACAGAAAGAGAGAGAAAGGGGAAGAGTCTAGAGCAGTCTCTATAGTTGTATATCATTAGTTTTCGACATAGTTTCATTCCACACAGGTGGGTGCTGGGCGGAGGTGGGGGGAGGGGTGGGCTCCCACATGGAAGTCGCATTCCCATGAGCCGGGGGACCTCCCACATGGGAAGCACACCCCAGTTCAGCATATGGGTCCACATGGGCTGGGGCCAGAACTCAATCCCCAGATCCAGGGGCTGCAAAACAAGCCCTTAACCCACTGAGTCATTCCGGCTTCTTTCCATTTAATATTTTTGAACCACAGTTGACCACAGGTAACTGAAACCACAGAAAGCGAATATGGGGGTGGTAGGGTGAGGGACTACTGTATTCATACCTTTCTGGAGAAGAAAACAGAAAGGCCCTTAGTCCCCTAGAAATCTATTACAAATGGTTGTGAACTGCGCAGAGGCCTTAACTAACCTGGTTGCTAGATTTTGTCTCACTCTAGGTGTGGCTGCAAAACAGAAGAAGGAACAAAAAGAGATCATGTGACAGTGCAGCTGTAGGAGAATAAATATTTGTTTTAACAATCACTGAAAAAAATGTGTCAGCAGGGAAGACCTGTTTTAATAATTAGTGATAAGATAGTGAGATTACAGGAGTCAGTTATCACCACAGTCAACATGACTACCATCTGTATTTTGGATCAGGAGCAAAACATAAATGAAATTATATTCAATTCACAGTCCAGTGAAAGCCACCAGCTCAGAATCCAGGAAATGTCTTTACTGGGATATTTGTAGATCTTTATCATTTCTTATGTTCTATCCTTTTTAAAATAAAGGATTGGTCTGTTAATAGAATATTGATATACTAGAATCAGAAAAGAACATCATGAACAAAGAAAATTGCCAACTAATATCCCTCCTGAACACAGACACAAAAACCCTCAACAGAGGAAATAAAAAATAAATAAATAAATAAATAAGGAATAATACACCATGCCCAAGTGCGTTTATCCAGGGAATGTAGGGCTTGTTCAATATTTGAAAATCAATGTAATTCCCATATTTACTATTTAAAGAAAAAACAGGGGAAGCCGGGATGGCTCAGTGGGTTGAGCGCTCACTTTGCAGCACCGGGGACCAGGGATCGAGTCCTGGCCCCAGCCCGTGCGGAACCATGTGCTGAACTGGGAGCTCCCCCAGTTCGGTTCTCTCTCTGTCTCTGTCTCTGTATCTCTCTCTCTGTCAAAAATAAAATAAATAAATTTAAAAAAAAAATTAAAAAAAGAAAAAACAACATGTTATAGCAATTGATGCATAAGAAGCATTTGACAAAATTCAACATCTGTTCATAATTTTAAAAAGAAACAAAATGCATATGGATTAGAAAGGAAATACTAAAACTGTCCCTATTCACAAAGAATCCCAAAGAATCCATACATATACAAAAAAATCACCTAGAATTAATGAGTTTAGCAAGATTGCAGAATATAAGGTCAACACATAAAAATCAATGATATACTAGCAATCAAAATTGGAAACCAAAATTTAAAAATTTAGTATAATTTACAATAGTTTTTTTTTTTCTTAAGATTTATTTTTATTGTTTTTGACAGAGAGAGAGAGATACAGAGACAGAGAGAAGGGGGAGGGCCCAGAACAGTCTCCATAGTTGCACATCATTGGTTTTTCCACATAGTTTTATTCCACAGGTGGGCGTGGGGCCGCACAGGGCAGGAACTGGGCTGGGGTCTCACCCAGTGAGAACCGAACTGGGGGCACTCCCCAGTTCAGCATATGGGTCTGCATGGGCTGGGGCTGGGATTCGATCCTCAGTCCCCAGGGCTGCAAAGTGAGACCTTAACCCACTGTTCTAATACATTGCTTGTGAAAATGCAAAATGGTACAGCCACATTGGAAAATAATTGGACAAATTCTTATCAAATAAAATATATAAATTATCATGTAACCCAGCAATTGTGCACATAGGTAGTTACTGTAGAGAAGTGAACATTTGTGTTCACCCAAAAACCAGTACAGGAGTGTTTATAGCAACACTATTCATAATTGTCAAAAATTGAAACAATTCAAATGTCATATGAGGAAATGGTTTTTAAAACTGGTCCACACTGACACTCTAGCAATTCAATTACAGTTTAGGTTTTCCACCCCAGTGCTGGTTCCCACGGAGGTTTCTGCCCATGGGTTTCTGCTCCATGAAGTTGTGATCTCTGTTTCTGGCTGTCTGTTTCTCCAATTTTGAGGGCAGTGGTTTGGCTCATGATCTCACTTCACTGATGAATCTAGAAAGAGTTGTTTTTTCAGTTTGTTCAGTTTTTTACTTGTTAGGATAGAGTGATGATTTCCAAGTTCCTTCCAGGATGGACTGGAAACCAGAATTCAACTTTACACTAACTTGAAAAATAAAAGACTCTTAAAATGGCTAAAAGGTAAATTTTATGTTGCCTACATAAAACAAACCATTTACCAATTAACATTTTCTTCAACAATATTTAAAAAGAAAAGAATGAGATATTATAAATGGGGAACAGGGTGTAAAGAATGAGATGCTTTTTCTAAATGAGAGACAGTTCTACTTGATAATGCCATAGACACATCAAATTTGACATATTTTGAATCCCTTGTACTTACTTTTCCTCCTGTATTCTTGATTTTCAGTACAGGGACACCTTTTTGGCCACTCATGCTCCAAACCTTATGCCATCATTGACGACGCCCTCCCTCCACCAGTCCCTCCTCCAGGTCATCACCACTTGTCAGTGCTTTTGACATTGCTTCCTAACATCTCCTTCCCTTAAGAGGCAGCTTTGGAGTCAGACCAACCTGAGAGTAAATCCTGGCTCTGTCGCTTATTGCTGTTTAACCTTGGTTAGTTAATATTTCACCTCTTTGAACAGCAGGCATCATCTGTAAAAGTGAGATGCTAAGAATACTCACCTCACAAGGTGATTAGGAGGATTGGGAAACACCGTGCGCCAGGCACTGAGTCTTAAATGCATTATCTCTTACTTTTGAATGAGACAGTGCGTATAAAGGACTTGGCATTGTGCTGGATACCTAGTAAATAATCATTACTGGCTGATTTATATGATTGCTCTTCACCTCAGCCCATTTTAAGCGCTACTGTCAAATTAATTTTCCTGATGAGCAGCTTTGATTATGTCCATCTCTTGCTTAAAATCTTTCTTTGACTTCCTCTTGCCTGTTAAAATAAGCTGAAATGCCTTTGTCGAGTATTCAAAGACGTCTTGATTGGCTCCTCCTGTCTTCCAGATTTTATCTCCTGAGTTTCACCACTCACTGGACCTCACCCATAGCCCTGGTTTTCCTCCCTCTTTAGCTTTGTTTAAATTGCTCTCTGTCTCTGGAATGCCCTTCCCCCTCCCATTTTGCTCAGTCAATATTCGTTAAGTAAATAGGTGGTGTCCCTTGGAAAAGGTCCCCCCGAGTAGCCAGTTCTTATCTCTGTCATATACCCGTCCTGTGGTGGAGATACATAGAGCAGGTCATGTTTCTTTTCAGCAGGACTCTCAGTGGGGGAGACATGTATACAAACAGAGCAGTTTTGAAGAAGTCAGCCCAGTTTCACAAGCCACAAAATACTGATACCACAGAATACTGATGCCAAGAGGTGCTATCACGCACCTCCTCCTGTTCAGTGAACCTCTCAGCTCAGAAGGTATTGCTCACATACCGAGTGCTCGGCAATTTACTGGGGATGTGGGGGTCAGAGCACATCTAAGACCATCTGGCTGGTGGACAGAAGGTTTGTGCAACAGTGGCAAACAGCGATGGGAATTCAGAACCCAGTTCTAAGTTCTGTGATGCCGAAGAGAAGTCTGATCAGGATGAGCCTGGGCACTAGGGAAGGGGCCAGAGGCTGCCACCAGATAAAGCTCGGTGGTAGCCATGCCTGGCTGAGTCTCCATGTCATGCACACTTTGAAAATGTATGGTATGCTAAGGCAAACATCAGATGGGTGCTGGGGAAATGCAAACCAATGACATTCCTGCGATAAGCCAGGCCCGGGGCAGTCCCCTAAAAGGCTGCTTTCTGAACACGGCTGGTAACGAGCTGCTGCTGCTGGGATAGGTGCAGGTGGAGATTCCCCCCCAAGACCCAGCTCCCCGCACCCAGTGCAGTCCATTTAGTCCAGCACAAACTCAGCGGTTTACCGTGCTAAGACATCTTCAGTGACAATAGGAGCGAAAAGCACAGCTTGATGGAAAACTGGGCATACGTAGCCTGGCAACTTCACTCAAGACCTTAGCCCAGCTTAACTCACTGGATAGGTCCTTGACACATCTCTAACTGGGTTTTACTCCCAGAAGATTCTTAGTTCCTGAGTTATGCAGAATAGGATAGAGTGCAGCCTGGAGCACAGGCTTTGAAATCAGATGGATTTGGGTTGAACTCAGCTCACTCACTTACTAGCTTTGTGACCTTGAAACTCAGACAAGTGCTCATTTTGACAGTTGGGCTGATACCACTGATGTTGAGGTTTATTGTAAGTTTTTGATGAAATGATATGTGTGTAGTTCCTGACACAGCAGATGTTCAGCATCTGATGATTATTAGAGCAACTACTGGACATCCCGGCTGTGATACTCCATCCCCTGCCCAAACTCTCCCCCAAAGCTATCTAAACTCTAAATGTAACAGCTTTCCCTCCATCTCCTAATAACAATAATAGTAAATAATAATAGTAGTAGTAGTAGTAGTAGTAGTAGTAGGATGCTGGGGCAGCTCAGTGGTGGAGCATTTGCCTCACAATCACAGGTCCAAGGTTCAATTCCTGGCCCTGGCCTATTCAACCCCATATGCTGAATTATGGCCCAACTGGTAGCCACTGAGATGGTTCAGCAGTGAAACTTCTTGCCTCCCAGACTGGAGGCCCCAGTTTAGTTCCCGCCCCACGTGGCCCCACATCCACCTGTGTGGAATGAAACCAACTAATGATGTACAACTATGGAGACTCCTCTGGGCCCTCCCCCTTCTCTCTCTCTCTCACCTTCTCTCGAAAAAACAATAAAATAAATCTTAAAAACAAAATAGTAAAGACAGTTATTATAGAGGGCCTACTACATGCCATGCCCTGTGGCAGGACTTCCAAACTTTATATGCATAAAATTTTCTCCGAGTCGCTCAGATCAGCCTGCCCTCCATGACCTCATTGTTTGCCCACGGGAGTGCCCTGGCTGCTGCCCTCAGTGCCTTGTTCCCCAAAACCCTGCCTAGCTTGTCGGCCAGGATGAAGGCTGGGCTAGGGCTACAGTTGCATTGGTACCAGACCCAGGAGATATGATTGTCCTCTCTTCTAGGCTCAAATGAAACACTGTGTCACAGGACATGAGATCTGGCTTCTCACCAGCTGTGCTGGGTGATGCCAGCCAGAGTGCAGGGCAGTTACTGTCCTGTGGGACAAATGTTGACCTATGGGAGACAGCAGATGAGAGAGAACTGACAGATAAAGCCCTCCCCACCCCGTTCCCACCATGCCCCACCACTGGCATCGCTGTAGCCGAGCGCTTCTCGGTGTTTCCTCGGGAAGCTGCGGCCAGCTCCATAACACACCACCTAATATTTTCTTTTCCTTCTTTTCACCCTCACTCCCATCTCTGCCTTCACTCTGGCTGTCCTGGGCCTGCACTCCCCCCAGAACAGCATGAGCATGAGAGCTTGTCTCAGCCTCTGTTTCCTAGGGAATCTGAGCCAAGCCCATGTACAAAGAACTGTTGGAAGACACTGAAAAAACCAACAACCCTGTAGAAGAGTCGGCAGATAGGAATACATACTTCACAAAAAGGTAACTATAAAACCAACTATCAATAACTTCACAAATGTGAAAAGGTTATCAATCTCACTCATAACAAGAGAAATACAAAATAAAATTATGATATACACCAGGGGTGGCCAACAAGTTGATCATGGTCGACCGATCGATTGCGAGGCCAATTTTGGTCGATCGCTGATCGCTCGCAATGTCTGGGGTGGAATTCGTGTACCATGGACTTTGAAGCGATTGTAGAAGACAAAACTTTCTAGCAATAGTTTAATGCATTCTGGGAATTTGCCAAGGTCATAAATTCCTAGAATTCTGACAGCCTGACACTGTGATCTCCGCCCACCCAGACAATACATTTTGACTTATGTGTTACACTTGTCACCGGACGCCACGCGTGAACGCAACAGTTACG
>PVKE010024765.1:0-23550 GCA_004027555.1 Craseonycteris thonglongyai | reverse complement strand
AGTACCAGATTGTGCCTTTCCAAGAACCTAGTACTCCAGGATACAGTGGCCTTAAATCCTTTGCTGTTATCTGGGTTAGATTTGGCCCACTGAAGTGCAAACATACGTATTTTGTTTCGTGTTACTACATAACCATTTTGACGATGCTCAAGAACCATGTCTGCTACATGCTTTTCGAGTTCTGGCCAATATGGGGTGCCTCTTCTTAATGCACACTTACTCCTTGGCATACTCTTTAATGCATCTTCATTTGCTTTCCAGTCTCAGACCATCTTTTCTGTTACTCCATACTGTCTTGCCGCAGCACAGTTATTGTGTTCCTTGGCAAAGTTTACAACTTTCAGTTTGAAACTGGCTTCAAATTTCCTTCTTCTTGCTGGAGCCATGATGGGTTCTTTTCTACCAGCCATTTGTTGTACACCCACTAATCTTTTAGGCCGGAGTTATACAGTACTGTAGCTTCAGCTACACATAGAATGTTCTATTACGGTACCTTTTAACTCACTGTATGTGCCCTAATACTGTAGAATTGGCTACATACAGAATGTCCTATAAAGGCACTGTACCTTTTAGCCCATTGGATGTGCTCTAATACAGTCAATTTAGCTACTATGCATGTGTCCTGATACAGAAGCTTTGGCTACACAGAACATTCCTGTGCTGCAAGTGTATGTACCACGGTGAGCCAATCACAACAAGCAAAGGTTCAAAGGTTATAATAGACAGCCTCTCTGACTCTGGCCAATCTGAGCAGGCTTTTTACTAGAACACAGTGTAGCTTCGGGTACAGAACATGTATAATTTGCATGCATAAAAAGCCTGCTTGGATTGGCTGAGTTAGAGAGGCAGTTCGAGCAGCCTTGCAGTGATTGGTGCGGGATCGAGTTGGAAAATTCGTTTAGCGGCATATCCAGACAATTTTCGGGATATACTCAGCGTATAAGATGACCCCTGATTTTCAGTTGACTTTTTTTCATTTCAAAAGTTGTCTTATACGCCGGAAAATACAGTAACCCGAATTATTTGAATTCACACAATTCCAGTCTTGCTTTACATGGGAAGGGGCAAATGAACTCCGCCACTGTCAGTGTCTCAACCTACTGACATTCTGTAGCTGGAATAGGGCTAGAAATTTGCAGCCAGTGCTTCTCTGTATTAAGACCAGCAATGTATAAACTACAATTTCCTGTTTATCGCCACTTGGGTAAGATGTGTTGGAGCAGAGTAGGATTTCTATAGTGTTTATGTCTAGTTAAGGCTAGTTATGGTGAATTTTTAGTGACACAGCACCATGAACCTCCCTTCAAAGGACTTAAGCAGTAATAACACCACATGTGTGTGCTCCTCTGATTAATGCCCATCCCCCTCCCAGTATTCCTATTCATTGCCTGGCACCTGGTAGGTCAATAAAGCTTTACTGAAAGAACAAATGAGAAGGAAGAACCATAGAATATAAGGTGGGAATGAAGGAAAGCCACAAGGGGTCAGATGCCCTGAGTTCTGGATCAAGTCTAGGGCAGTTAGGAGATACTAACATTGACAGGTTGGTGAGCTCTGCAGAATAACTAGGTTTCTAACCAGGCTTAGAGATCAAACAACATTCAAGCCTCCCAGAAAAGAGCTGACTATTACAGCCCTGGTGAGGGAATCAGACCCTAGAGAAAGACAAAAAATATTGTCTAGGAATTAAGGACTAACCAAGAAGGAAAGGGCAGTAGGAGAAAATGGCCATCTACATGTGAAGCCAGGAGTGGGGCAGCAAAGGAGAGAGAAGATAGAATCAGAAGCTGAGCGCACTGGAGAGTCTACTTTTGGGCTGTCTGCAACCTTAGACTGGCTTTCCAGTAAAAAGAGAGCAACAGATACAGAGAAAAGTCAGGTTCTTTTCCAGATCTGACCCACACTTGATCAAGGAATTCTACCTCTCCCAGCCTCGATTTCCTTATCTTCACAGGGGTATGATAAAACCTCACTTGTCCATCACATAGTGCTGTCAAGGACCCAGTGAGACAACAGCTATAAGAGTTGTTCCCTAAACTGCAAAATACATACAAATGTGGGGCATTATTACCACCATTCTTCCCAAAAATGATGGGGTTTCTTGGTATTCCATGAGAAGCAGGCCGGTTCAGATAATAGGACTGTCCTGCCCCACCCTCCCAACATGAAAGAACTTCACACAGAAATGTCTATTTAAAAATCGGGAACAAAGATTGTCCATTTGGTGGTTAGTTCTTCTATGCTTAATTGGATGGTATATGGATTTGCAAAAGGAGAGTCCAAGAATGCTGATGACACATCACCTCACCTGTCCATCCTGAGGAGGGAAGAGTAATTAATTTAAGACGGCTGTGCATCTGTGAAGGAATCAACACACACCTTTTTTCTAACCTTAAAAATACGATCATAATGCATGCTTCCTTAGCCAGGGGTCTCCAAACTACATCGGCCCTCTCATCAGGCCCGTGGAGACCTTTTTATCTGAATAAAATAATATTAAATAAATAATTAAAAACAACATCTATGTTTTGATTCTTTTTTATTTGGACCTCGAGTGTGTAGTCGGCCCCCAAACTGCTGTTTGATAGTTAATGCGGCTGAAAAGTTTGGAGACCCCTGCTAGCCTAAAAGCTGGCCAATATTCAAAAACCACATTCACTACTTACCCATAATGTAAACGAAACAAAAGCATATTCTGAAGCCTGCATTAAAAACAAGGGTCCAATAATAAATTTACTCTGATGCTTTAACACAAAACTTACCACATTTACTTGTTTTCCCAAACCTCATCTCTTCTCTCTAGTCCACCCACCCGACGTCCCACTTTGATAAACAATACTTCTCTCTTCAACCTCTACAGTATTTAAATCAGCCCTAAAATTCTAAGATTTGGGGTAATTCCTGTCTTCCCTGTGTCCTCTCATTCTCACCTAACCATAGGCTGCCACTTTCATATATGAGCATAACCTCAAGCTAGAATTTCCTATTTTATATAATAAATAGTGGTAATTATTATTTAGGGAAGACTGTTTTTGCTAAGTTTACAGTTGTTTTTCTTTGGTTTTTCTTACTGATGGGATGTGGGAAGTTAGAGCTGTACCTCCCAGAACAAAAAAAAAGAAAGAAAGAAAGAAAGAAAGAAAAGACAGAGCTAAATAGGCACATTTTTCTCATAACAATAGACACAAAGAATATTGTTGAGCTCATTTTCCTGACAGTCTGAATTAACAATAGTAACAACAGTGAGAGGCATTAACATGATTGAAAATTCTACATTGGGGGGGAGGGGGGTGGAGGAACACTGAGGTAAGCCATCTGCTCCCTACAGAGATCTGGCTTTTCTCTTCAATAAGTGTGTGGGGGGCGGGCGGGGACGATGGACTAAAATTCCTGGTTGTCTCAAGTTCAAGGTGAGCCTGGTTACTAGAGGGTTAAGGTGTTTAACCACTTCATCCATAAAAGTTTCAGGTATAAGCCTATTATTTTTTGAATGGCTATCAGTGTTCTTTGAAATTCTGATTTTTCAAGGATTACTGTTACATGATACCTGTCCTAACAGCTTTGTGGGACAGGCTGCCAAGAAGTAAATTATGATCCTCAGTGCAGTAATGCCAATTTACACATCTAAATAAATTATTTTTCCTGCTCTCTTCCCTATTTTCCCAGTAAAACAAGTTTGAAAAAAACCCAAAACAGAGAAACATGAGAAAATACAGTATTGCACACTTACTGGTGTCTACTCACTGCTGCAATAACCAAATGACATATTTTATTTATAGATGCTCTACAGGTACAACTGCTGAAAGCACAGGCTGAAACACTTCAAGTTTGGCCAGAGAAAAGATACACCAATATAGCATTTTCCTTTGGAAGGCTGGCACATAAAACAGAACCTTACAACTTCCAATCAATCATCTCCTGACAGAGCACCGCACTGTGTTTGCTGTTTTAATATCATGATTAATTAACGAACCAGCTGCCAATTTTAATAAACCAAGATGGCCACAAAGAAAAACAATATAGGAACTCATTCTAGACCTTTCCTCTTATTCATCTGACATGTGACCCACTATTCTTCACAAAAGAGAAGAATTTTCGCTCATAAAGGCACACTCAGTTAATACTGAATGAAAGAAGATTCCGAATAACTTGTCCAATATGCACTTAGAAAATATATCAATGGAGATTCGAGGCGCGGGCGGGGCCGGCGGGCCTGTGGGCGGCTGTGGCTTCCGTGCGCGGTGTGAGGCAGGGGCGGCCGCACTGCGGCCGGGGGCCTGGGGCTCCGCGCGGCGGCATTGGTGGTGCCATGGGCCAGGCGGTGGGCGACCTGAAGCAGGCGCTGCCCTGCGTGGCCAAGGCGCCGCGCGTGCACGTGGAGGTGCTGCAGCGGGCGGCCAGGTGAGCCAGCCCGACGGGGCGCTGTGTCCCCAGAGCTGCGACGCAGGCCCCGGCCTCGTGCCCGTGCTGCACGGGCCACCACCTCACGAGCGACCCGGGGGCGGGCCGGCCGGCTTGTGGCTTGTGGCTGGTGGCGGGCGGGGACTAACCTCCGCACCCTCAGACCCACCAGCGCCCAGTGTAGCCCGAGAGCTGGGGCAGCGTACACCCCCCGGGGGCCCCGCACCCCAGGGACCTCGCACCCCTGGAGGACGTGGCTCCTTGGGACATGGCTTTTGACGTGGCTCTTTGGGGCGTGGCCCTGACGTGGCCTGTTTTCCGCAGAGACAGGATGGTGCCGTGGGAGTGGAGAGACAGCGTCCCGGCCGCCAGGACGTGGGACAAGGAGCCGGGCTCAGTCCCACCGCGTAGCATGAGGACCCTGGTCCGACCCTGCCCGGGGGGCTGGGCTGCGGGGTGCCGACGGTGATAGTGATGGTGACATCAGCCGCTTGCACGTGTCGAGTGATCTGTGCTACTTCGTTCAGTCCCGTGGCGGCTGCAGGTGTCCCCACGCCCCACATGGTACCCTGAGGCCTGAGGGCTCACCTTGCAGGTGGGCGGGGCTGGGGCCCTGACACCCGCCGGCTGTGTGCTGCCCGCGTCTTTCCGGTTCTTCTACCCTTGGTCCTCTCGGCTTGAGAAAGTTAGTCACGGCCAAGGAGCAGTGGTTCAGCGGCCACGTCCCCTGTGTCCCCCGTTGTGCGTGGACCCGGCCCCCTGAGGGCCGCACTTGTCTCCCTTTCCTCTGCCTCCCACGTGGGGTCTGAGCCCGATGGGCACGGGGCAGCCACAGGCCCGCCGGCCCCCCACCACGCGTGCCCGGCTCCCTTACCCCCCGTGAGCGTTAGGCAGGTGCGCCGTGGAACTCGGCCACCACATGTCATCAGTCACCTCCTTTCAGACACGTGCCCTGTACGTGTGGCCCCTCAAGGCCGGGGTTGCCCCGTGCACCCCCCTGTGTGGGGAAGACGCCCTGAGCCACTGTCCACCCACAGCCGGGTGGCCGCTCCCACGGTCCAGGGGCTCTTTCCATTTTAACTTCAACAGAAACTACAGCGCGGGCCAGTGTGTCCCTCCCCCGCCGCCCCAGGGCTCACGCCTCACCCGCCACAGCCTGGCTCAGGCGGGACGGCACTGCTAACGGAAGGCACGCCGAGCTCTGCGCAGACGCCGGCCCGGCCCGGGGCCCACAGCTTGTGTCGCCTGTGCGTGCACTTCGCCAGGTGCTGACCAGTTTGGTGTTTTCTCGTGGCTGTGCTGAGGTTTGGTCTTTGGGGCAGGAACCTCGCAGACGTGCATCCTGCCCATCGCAGAGCACTTGTCAGGTGATGGTGTGGGTCAGCCACGGTCCTTCCCCTGTGTGGCCAAGGCACCGCTGGGGGACACATGGCTGCCACGCTGACCGCCACTCCCCAGCATCCCTCGGGGCCCTTGTCTGTAGCAGGCGGCCTGTGGGAAATTTCCTACCAGGGATGGTGGTTACTGAGTTCTGCCCCCTACTGCCCACATGGCCTTCGTTCCACCAACAAGACAATGGTGTGCTCACCGAAAAATGAAAGACGGGGGCACCTCTGCCTCATGGGTGTCACAGTGAGACAGCCAGTTGGGACCTTTCGGGTCAGGTGTACCTGGGCCCAGCCTGGTGGCATACATCACCCCCACCCCTGTGCAGCCACCAGCTCCTCAGAGCACCAGGCGAGCGGGGGACAGGATCATGGCCCCAAAGGTGGCTTGGGCTCCCACCCTCAACATGTTCGTTCACAACACGTGTGCTTCTTACTGTCTCTCGGGAGATGGAATTGGAACGCCTTGTTCTCTTACAGGCACCGTTCTAGGCCCTGAAACACATCTTCTTTATGCGCTTTTAGGGTCAGAACGGTATCAAAGCCACAGCCACTTCCAGAAAACTGTGCTCACTGCCTAACCTGCATTTCAGCTCTTTGGGCAAACTGCTCCCATAGTTTCTTCTTTATTTACCTAACAGGATACATTTTCCTGCCACTCAGAGTGGAGGATACATTGTATGCTCTTTATTTACCTAACAGGATACATTCACCTGCCACTCAGCATGGAGGATACATTGTATGCTCTTTATTTACCTAACAAAATACAGTGGATACATTGTATGCTTTACTTACATACCCACTGCCCTCTTTATTCCAACCTCCCTGTTTCCAGACATACACAAAAATTAAAAACACAGATTCGGGGTGGGGTGGGGTGGGATATATATATATATATATATATATATATCTAAATGCCTACTATGTGTGCTTAGTACATGAACGTGAAAATATTTTGAAGAGCTGAAAAGTATTCTTTGGCTGTTGACAAAAGACACTATTCAAAGTACAGCACCCAGAGTTAATTTCTCTCTCTCTCTACACACACACACACACACACACACACACACACACACACACACACACACACTGTTCACTTGTCTCTGGGACCCTAGATATATGGCAAGCAAGGTATTCCATAATTGTATGGACAGAGTACTATATTAACACAAGTACAACTTCACTGGCCTAAAGTAATTGAAGTCCAAAGATAAATAAGATGATCCCTGTCCTTGAAGAGCTTATAATTGAGGATGGACCGAAAGAACTATTAAAAATACAGTAGCCCACACACCCATACCCACACCTTATCCACAATTTCACTTTCTGTGGTTTCAGTTACCCATGATAAACTGCAGTCCCAAAAAATTAATGGGAAATTTTTTTTAAAAAGCAATTCATTAGCTTTAAGTTGCACACCATTCTGAGTAGCATGATGAATCTTGCACCATCCTGCTATGTCCCACCAGCAGGTGAATCATCCATTTTTCCAGGTTCTCCACACTGTCCACAACCCGCCCATTAGCCACTTAGTAGCTGTCTTGCTTATCAGATCAGTTATCAGAGAGAGCCCACATTCACATAACTATTATTATAATACACTGTTATAATTGTTCTATTTTAGTATTGATTATTGTTGTTATCTCTTATGGCAACTAGTTTATAAATTAAACTTTATCATAGGTATGTATGTATGTATGTATGTATAGGAAAAAGTATATTTGGAGTATATGTAGGGCTCACTTCTATCCTCAGTTTCAGGCATCTACTGAGGGTCCTGGAACACAGTCTCAGTGGGAAAGGGCAGGTTACCGTAGCAGGCAAAGGAAGGAGATATCCTATTTTCTGAAGGGACTTAATGTGTGGGCTTCATAAAGAAAGTGGTATTTGTCTGGGCCCTAAAAAGAACAGAATTTCAAAGCAAGGTTGAGGGACACGGCATTCTAAATAGAGTACTGCATTAGACACAAAATAAAATAATTGATGTAACTCATTAAGCTTTTCATAGGCATATTAAAGTGAACTTTAAGTGATTACTCAGGACACAGAAACTTAAAATATAAAAATATTTAAAATATCCAATCCTGGAGGCCAGAAGTTAGTCACAAGCAGGTTCCAATCTTGGTTATGTCACAGACTAGTTGTACAAGTTTAAGTACATTACATAATCCCTTTCTTTGATCTAGATCTCCTTCAATGAAAAATGGGGATAATGACAGTGCCCTCAGAAGACTGATCACACTTTACCTGGATGCCACCACTTTTATCATGACATTTAATAAAGTCTGTTATAATTATGCATGGCTTTATCTCCCCTGTAGACCAAGAACAAGTGCTCCTTGAAGTCCAGGGGCTTTATTTACTCTGAAACACTTAGCACAGTGCTATTACTAGCAGACACCCAATAAAGGTCTGGTTCTCTCCCTTTCTATTGGATTTCTATTTTCTATGAAAATACTTTCCTTTATACTATAAAGTAAGCTTACTGTACTTCAAATTGCGATATATCCCAATTTCAAAATGAGTTTTACCTTGAACATGTCAGCATATCTCTATTATAGGACTTTTTGTATGACTAATTCTATAGGTTAAATATAGATAGATAGATAGATAGATATTATCTTTTATACACACACACACACATATATGTATCTTTTTTATATATGCATTTATATACAAGGGATGTCTGGAAAGTATCCAGCCACATAGTATGAAAACTAGAGGCATTTATGGCTAGATTTTTTTCTGGATAGCCCTTGTACATATCTTTGGGGACTTGAATACATGAAACACCATTGGGAAATCATTTCAATTTAGTTCTAAAAATTAAAAAATAAGGAAGCCAGGATGGCTCAGTGGGTTAAGTGCTCACTTTGCAGCCCCAGGGACCAAGAATCAAATCCCGACCCCGGCCTGTGCAGACCCACATGCTGAACGGGGTCATATTTCCCATGTGGGAGGCCCCAGCCCAGTTCCCGCCCTATGAGATCCTTGCCCACCTGTGTGGAATGAAACCATGTTGAAAACTGATGATGTGCAACTGTGGAAACTGCTCTGGGCCCTCCCCCTTCTCTCTGTCTCTGTCAAACACAATAAAATAAATCTTTAAAAAAATAATAAAAATTAAAAAATAACTTCGAAATCCCAATAGAAGACTCTTAAGCTTTATGTAGCTAAACTTTCATTTCAGCTTTGCTCCCAAAACACAGAATAGCAAACAGAAACAAAAACAGCTCATTTCAGTTTCATCAGGGTAGCCAATGGGACTGAACAGCAAGATTACTATACATTAAGAGGTCCAACCTTTTTGTTCTGTGGGCCTCACTGGAAGCAATTTCTTGGGCCACACATGAAATACACTAACACTAGCGATAACTGATGAGCTTTTAAAAAAAAAAAAAGCAATATTATCTCATAATATTTTAAGGTAGTTTACAAATTTGTGCTAGGTCACATTCAAAGCCATCCTGGGCCCCAGGCAGCCCACAGGCTGCAAGTTGGACAAGCTTGCTACAGACTTTCTAGAAAGAGACCCAAGAGAGCGATCAGAAGACAAACCTTTCTCTAGCTAATTCAAAGGTCAGCCCAAGGACAAAGCCGTATACCAAAAAAATCAGAGAAATGAAACCAGAACCTGAAAGCATCAGGATCCTTTGAATCAAAACTGTAACTGAAGTTCATACTATCTTTCAACTGTTTAGTTATGTGAATTAAAAAATTAATATTTATTATTATTTTGATTGAATTTTCCATACCTTGCAATTGAAAGCTTCTTGATATAAGAGATTTTTAAACTATTCAAATAGAAAAAGCAAAATGTTCAGAATTTCAAAACAACACCAGGAAGACAAAATAGAAATAACTGAAAAAATATTCAGAACAACAGGCAAATGTCCTAAAGTGGCTTATTATATTATTAACTTATCAAATTCCAATATGAGGGATGCTGGGATAGCTCAATGGGTTGAATGCTTGCCTTACAGCCAAAAGGTCCAGGGATCGAATCCCAGCCCCAGCCATGCAGGCCTTTATGTTGAACTGTGGTGCAACTGGTAACCGCTAAGATGGTGGCAAAGGTTTTTGCCTCCCATGTGGGAGGGCCCCAGTTCAGTTCCTGCCCCACACAGCCCCACATCCACCTGTGTGGAATGAAACTATGTCACAGCTGATAATGTGCAACTGTGGAAACTGCTCTGGGCCCTCCCCTTCTCTCTCTCTCTCTCTCTCTCTCTCTCTCATCTTCTCTCAAACAATAAAATTAATCCTTTTTTTAAATCCAATATTAAAATAAGATTCTATGTGTGGTAGACACAATCTGATGGCTAAAAAAATACACTCCCAAATCCCTTCTCCCTATTACCTCCACTAGAGGGACTGAGAAAACAAAATACTACTCTATACTCTATTCCAAAGTTCCTTGTAACACAGACTTGGCCACTGAGACTTAAATAGAAGTCTACTTTAGGCTTCTGGAAAAGCTTTCGCTTTTCTTAATAAAAATGATCAGATATGGCTCACGATACCTGTTTTCCTCCCTTCCCCTGACTTACCTTCTTGAATGCAAATGTGATACCTGGAGATAAGGTAGCCATTTATTGACCATGACGTAAAAAGCATGGGAAGGATACGAAAGAACCATAACAGTGGTTACACCTCAGGAAAATGAGGAATTTGAGATGGGAGCAATTTTCTCAACTGAATGAATTTTCTTGTTGGTTTTTTAAACACATTTTAAAATAAAAAATTGGTAAAGAAAGAGAATTATCTTGAAAACACAAAAGACAATATTATTAAGGGTCACTCTGGGAAAGCTGGGAAAGCTGGACTGGCTCAGCGGGTTAAGCGCTCGCTTTGAAGCCCTGGGGACCGAGGATCGAATCCCGGCCCTGGCCCATGCGGACCCACATGCTGAACTGGGGTGTGCCCCCAGTGCAGTTCTTGCCAGGACCTATGTGGGAGGCTCCCGGCCCAGTTCCTGCCCTGCGCAGCCCTGTGCCCACCTGTGGAATGAAACTATATGGAAAACTGATGTCAACTATGGAGACTGCTCTGGGCCCTCCCCCTTCTCTCTGTCTCTCTCTGTCTCTGTTTCTCTCTGTCAAAAATCAATAAAATAAATCTTTTTAAAAATTAAATAAATAAATAAAAGGGTCACTCTGAGTACTTAGGAGGTTTTAGAAAGGGGACAAGTAAAAGTTGGATAAGCAAAATGCAGGGGAAAGGTGTTTGGGCTACAAAAGTGACATGAGCCACGAGTTTGCTGAAGCAAAGGGACTTTCAGGGGGTAGGAAGTAGGAGAAAATACAAGTGAAAAAAACAAAAGGGGGCAGAATATGAGCACCAGGACTAAGCCAGACAGAACCCAGACCTGGCTGTGTACAGTAATGCATAGTAGTGAAGAGTCCCCACAGTTTCCTTTTGGGAAAAGGGATATGCCATAAAAAACAATGTTTGAAGATCAGTCGTGCATACAGATTAAGTTGGATAAGTTGTGAAAAAAGTAAAAAAAATAGGGAACACAACTAATTTTATCCAACTCAATTCTCAGATTTCAAAATCACATTAGCAGTACTCAATAGTTTTTTTTTAATTGTGGCACGTGTTGAAGAATTTGGACAACTCTGTTATTATACACTATTTCTTTACCTATCATTATTTCTCAGATTAGCAAAATTTCTCAATGCTGAACACTAATGTTAAGAAAACACATTTGCCATTTCTTTTTCTATTTCATTTTAGGTATGAATTCCATCCAAACTGCTCCAAAAAAGACAGTAGCTAGACACAGACTAATCCCTACAAGGAAGTCAATCAGAATCCAATTTACTAGTTTTGCATAGTTAGACACTCAAGGGAGTCGCAGTTAGGAATCTGGAGACGTGAGTTGTAGGTTCAAATCTACCTCCAGCGCATGGTGGGGTACTGGGCAGGCACCTCCTCTTTGTGAAGCTCAGCACACTCATCTATAAAACAAAGGAGATGGCCCAACACTGTGCTCTCTATATATAATTCTTTTCAATTCAGAAGGAAGCTGGCCAGCAGAATGGATTATCACTACCTATGACCTGATTCTTCCCTCCTGTCTTCTCTTCCTTTTTGTCTCATTAATTCTCTTTTAGATTTCTTATTCCTTGCTCCCAGGAGCAACTGAAATAAACCAAAACAAAGCAAAAACAAAACAAACAACAATTTTAAAAAACACATAGCACAGGATATTATTTACTAGGTAAGTTTCTAAATGTATTTGAAAACAATTAGAACTGGTAGGACCTGTCTGAACAGAGAAATCATATCCATCAGAATCTCTGGGTTAAATTACCTAATAACTGCAATTCTATTTGCTGTGGAATTCTGCCAAGCAATACTATAGTAGAATCACGCTTAGAAATAGGCTCCTTAAAAATTATTATATCCCATCAAGATAAACATTTTAACTTCTTGTTGATTTAAACTATCTAAATATCTAAATCTAAACTCAAAGACACAAGCTTAACTATCCAGGGGGGTTTTAATATAAGAAGCAATCACAGTAAACTTCTATCTATTTGAAGTTTGAGAGAAACAGAGTATTAATTAAATGCTCTAGTAATTAACTGAAAGTTACCATATATAAATAATTAATTTTCAATTACCTGGAAGTCAATCACAGAATAAATACTTTAATAAGCACTCAGAGCAATGCATATACACAACTCTGCAAGGAACACTCAGCTTCCTTTCATGTCTCACTCAGTAGTCACAGAAATTTGTATTAAAATCTGTATGTAAACACACACAGACACAGTGTCATCTGTAAAAACGCTCCAAGCATTTCTGATAGGCTCCAGAAAGTGAAACGCTTTCCACATAAAAGAAACACTTTAGAGATAGAGACAGATTTATCAAGCGTTGTCACCAGAAATAATTTTCTCACCGAGAACACAGTTCTGGAACTAAACATCTAACCAGAAATAAGTGGAAAAGAAAAGACATTAATCCTTGAGTCCAAAATGCACGTTTTCTCTGTTGAAACTCTACCAGCCCCAGACCCCTGCCATCCACAGAATTTTCTCTTTCAGAAAATATAACAGACCTCCAATATAACAGTTACACCACTCAGCCAAAGTGTGCTCCCATTCTTTTTTGTCAGAGCAGGGCACCCTCTTCCTACATTTCTTTCAGGACATATGTAGTGACTTTTGGAGATTTTTGTAATGACTATTGGGGGTTTTCTTTAATGTCTCTAGTTAATTGTTTAGCAAATTTAATTAATTCCAAAATAAAGTTCCAAACATTGCTTAATAAAATGAAAGAGATTTGAACGTCTTCATTTACTTGAAAAATTCCACCATATTCAAATCCCAACATGCCTTCAAGCACCGGTAACTTCACCAAAACCAATTTACACCATGCTGCCAGCCCACAGAAGTTACTAGAGGATGAGTAACTTCTGAGTGGGCAGAAAGAGCTGGCTGAGCAGCTGTGGAGGAGGAGGAACTGAGGATAACTCCTGGTAAAAAAAAAAAGCCAAGTCCTGTCCATGCATGCAAGTGCCTGACCAAGTCTACACCACAACACCATCAGTCAGGGGAAGGATGAGATGGCATTCCTTCATTTAGCACATTGTATTTCTTCACCCACCATGTACCAGGCACTGTTCTGGGCACTGGAGGTTCTATGGTGAACAAAACAAGACAAAAATCCCTGCTCTCATGGATCATACATTCTAGTGTTTGTGAGACAAATGAGATTAAAAAAAAAGGCAGAAAAGGGCAGTCAAGTCACAGATGGGGGAGGCAGGGGACAAGGAAGACTGCTTTGAGAAGGTGCATTGAGTGAAAACATAAAGCAAGGGAGTCATCCATGACAATATCTGAAGAAAGATCATTCTATGCTGAGGAAACAGCAAGTGCAAAGTCCCTGAGGCAGGGGTGGGGGTGGGGAGTAGTTTCCCAAGATCCATAAGGAGGCCACATTGCTTTGGAGATTATGTAAGAATATCTGCTTGTATTGCTTTGCATGAGACGGAAAGCCACTATAAGGTTTTTGAACAAAAGAGAGACATAATCTGATTTACATTTTTAAAGGATCACTCTAGCACCTAGTACCAGTGTTGAAAACAAACTGAAAGGAAACAAGTTAGAAGTAGTGACAGCAGCTGGGAAGCTTCTGCAATAACCAGGTGAGAGATGAACGCCTATGGACTAGGGTGGTAGCACTGGTGATGGTGAAAAGTGGTCAGATTTAGGATACATTTGAAGGTTGATCCAACAGAATTTGCTGGACAGTGTGTGAGATACGAGAGAAACAATCAAGAATGGTTCTAAGCTTTTTGGCCTCCATATAAGACGTGCTAAGATATATATTTGGGCATGACTACTACCCACACTTAAAACAGTCTTGGAATCCAGAGCCAGAGAAATCTTGTAAGCTATTATTAATAATATAAAAGACATCTACAGGGACCTATAAACCTAGAGGTGTCTAAGGCTCCATAAAACACCACACTTAGAAAGAAATGCAGTACAACAGCTTGTCACTTACAAAATACTAATGCTACTGTATTTTACTTATTTACACTCTATCCTTTATAGAGATTCTTATACATTTATAAGCAATTTATTTATTTTCACAAATCACTAATAACACATTCTGTACTTCTCACTCTTCTTAGCCTCTCTGTATAGCAAAGACTACTAACCGGCGCTCCTTGAAATTTCTCTCAGCCTCTGTGGTGCTCTCCTGGTCCTCTTCTCTTGCCTTCCTGAATCCTTCCCCAGTTCCACTTTCTCATTCAACACACCTTGATGCTGATCTTTTCCAAAGACCTGTCCCTGTCTATCTTCTGTCTTTGCAGTTTTCACAAGGTAATTTTATCACTTCACGCAACTGTCCCTTCAAAGTAAACAACACACAAATTTACATCTGCAGCCTCTCTTTGGATCATAGTTTGCTATTTTATTTTATTTTTTATTTTTATTTTTTTTTTAAGATTGATTTTATTGATTTTTGACAGAGAGAAACAGAGACAGAGAAAGACAGAGAGAAGGGGGAGGGCACAGGGCTGCTCAGGGCAGGAACTGGGCCAGGAGCCTCTCACATAGGCCCCAGCAAGAACTGAACTGGGGGCACACCCCAGTTCAGCATGTGGGTCCGCATGGGTCGGGGCCGGGATTCGATCCTTGGTTCTCGGGGCTTCAAAGCGAGCGCTCAACCCGCAGAGCTATCCCAGCTTTCCCTAGTTTGCTATTTTAAATGGCATCCTCGACACTCTACTTAACATCCTACACAGCCTCTCAAATTCACTAAGTTCTAAAATGAGCTTCTAATCTTCATTGTTCTCTTTGCCTGAAGCCAGGGGAACATGACCTTGAACGACAAGCTACATAGCTTGGACTTCATTTGGTAGCTAACATGGCACTAAATAAGATTGGTGAGTTTCCTGATAATCTTTTATCTTTCCTTCTAAATTTATATAACACATTAATCTGTCTTACGTAGTTTGTTTTCTATGTGCTATATAGGTAAAAAGTGACTTATCCTATTTATTATTTATCTATATGCAGTATATACATATACACACTATGGTATATACTGTATTTTACCATGTATAATGCACACTTTTTGCCCAAATTTGTACGGGAAAAATAAGGATGTGCATTATATATGGGTAGTACTAATTCAGTATGTATGTTTTTAATTCTTTTATTTATACTTATAAGTTAAAAGTGTTACATAAAATTTTCTGTACCATGTTAAAAAATAAATGCCAAAATTCATTTATAATACAAAAAAACAAATACCTAAATATAAACAAATAAAAATTTGAATTAAAAAATTAAAATGAAAGTGTGTGCCAAAAATGTGGGTGCACATTATACACAGGAACACATCATACACAGCAAATTATGGCACTATTTACCATTAATCTGATTACTTATCTTCACTATTATATATACAGTCATTTAGGATCTATTTGAGTCACTTTATATGACTTTTGTGTAGTACCAGTATATAGACATTGCACACAGAAAGGCCACAATATTTGCTGTACCACAAACAAATGTAAAAGACAATGGAAAGTGACCAAACATCAAAGCCAGCTCATTAAAAATTTTTCAGAAGGTACTTCCTTTTAAACTCTCTAAATATCATTATCACTTGGGTTGTATTTTCTTTATTCTGCAATTAACAAAGATTCCTTACAAATAGGGAACCTTTCTGATGTACAGTGATCCCTCGTTTTTCGCGGTTAATGGGGACCAGAACCTTCCGCAAAAGCTGAAAAACCGCGAAGTAGGATTTGCCCCTAGGAATTTTCGTGTATGCGGGTACAAGAATGTTTTAAATATGTAAGCAGTTTTGCGGATGTTTGCTTCCTCTTTCTTGATGTACCGCACTGTAGATTCATTCACCCCATAATGGCATGCCACAGATGCATAACTTCTGCCCTCTTTGATCATATCTAAAAGTTTCACTTTTTCACTGATGGTCATCATCTTCTTCCTCTTGGGCGCCCCGGAGGAAGCTTCCGCAGGGGCACAGCGCTTAGGCGGCATTATAAGGGCTTAATTAATAAAAAAAGTGATCGCTTAAACAAAACAAGTTATCGCCAACACAACACTAAAATACAGTATGTGAGACAGTCAACATCATGGACAAGACTGGCGAGATACAACAAGAGAAGATGCTAGGTGAGGCTGCGATGATGCGCAGACAATCAACTCACAGGGATAAATCCACTCGTACTCTCATTGGTCGATGTTGCACCGGAAACCAATCACGCGCCTTTATGAGAGCCCGTGGTATGTACTCTGAGTCAACTCATCTCTTTGTTTCACATGCAGGGATCCTTCTCTGTCGCGCATCAACATGAAACAACGCTCCTTTCCGCAATGTGGCTGCCGACATGGTTGTATTTTTTCATTTTTATTTTTTGATGAATATTTTGGGGAAACCCGCGAAGCACTGAAGCCGCAAACCATGAAGCACAAAGTGGCGAGGGATCACTGTATTTCATGAGGGTCTCAAATTTCTATCTTTAAGACACAGGAAGCAACCCATTTCCTCAAGATATAAACAAAAAAAGAAAGAAAGGAACCAACCTTAAGAGTAGTATTTTGAAGGGAGACAGAATGTTAAACATCAAAACAGATTTACTCTCATCTTCTAAATCTCAAACACATCCTCTTAGAGTAAGCACCATTTCTAAATGCACCCTACTTACTATTGTTTCTGGAAATGTCTTTATTGAAATGATCCAATCCATTCTCCTTTTGCTACTAAAAATGAGGCCACCAGCTGCATCAGCAACACCTGGGAGCTTGTGAGATGTGAAAATTAATGGACCCTCTCCAAGACCTACAGAATCAGACAAGCTCTTCAGGTACACTAAAGAAGACTGACATTTTGAAAACATACCTTGATGTGTCATCTCTCTCATGAAAAACCTTCAATGGCCACAAGACAAAGTTCAAACGTGTTAGCAAAAGGTGAAGCATCTTCATGTGAAGCATCTTCATAATTTAATTACAACAGTCTTCCCATTAAATCAATAAACATGGGGATGCTGGGATAGCTCAGCAGTTGAGTTCTTGCCTTGCAATTGTAAGATCCTGGGCTTGATTCCCAGCCCTGGCCCGCGCAACCCCATATGCTGAACTGTGGGACAACCGCCAGGATGGCAGGGCAGCAAAGGCTCCATGCAGCCCCACATCCACCTGTATGGAATGAAACCATGTCACAACTAATAATGCACAACTATGGAGACTGCTCTGAGCACACACACACCACCCACCCACCTTCTCTCTTTCTCTCTCCTCTCAAACAATAAATTAAATCTTTTTAAAAAAAATCAAGGGAAGCTGAGATGGCTTAGCGGATTAAGCGCTTGCTTTGCAGCCCCAGAGACTGAGGATCAAATCCCGGCTCTGGCCCATGTGGACCCATATGCTGAACTGGGGTGTGCCCCCAATGCGGAAGACTCCTGGCCCAGTTCCCGCCCTGCACAGCCCCGCACCCACCTGTGGAGTGAAATTATATGGAAAACTGATGCTATCAACTGTGGAGATTGCTCTGGGCTCTCCTCCTTCTCTCTGTCTCTCTCTGTCTGTCTCTCTCTCTGTCAAAAAAACAATAAAAAATAAATCTTTAAAAAAATCAATACTGGGGAAGCCAGGATGGCTCAGTGGGTTAAGCGTTCACTTTGTAGCCCCGGGGATGGAGGATCGAATCCCGGCCCTGGCCCGTGCGGACCCATATGCTGAACTGGGGAGTGCCCCCAGTTCAGTTCTCACTGGGGCGAGACCCCGGCCCAGTTCCTGCTCTGTGCAGCCCCACCCACCTGTGGAATGAAACTATGTGGAAAAACCAATGATGTGCAACTACGGAGACTGTTCTGGGCCCTCTCCCTTCTCTCTGTCTCTGTATCTCTCTCTCTCTCTGTCAAAACAATAAAAAATAAATAAGTAAAAAAGTCAATAAACATGTATTGACCACCTGCTATACACCAGGTACTTTTGAAGAAAGGGAGGATGTAGTTGAAGTCCTTACTCTCATGGAGCTTCCCTTCCAGTGGAGAAACTGCCCTCATAAATCAACTCCCTCTAACTACTTCATCACCTGTATTCTAGTCACACTACCTTATTCCCCTTCTCCAAATATATCCATGCATTTTACTGACTTCATATACCAGGGTTCACCTTGCTTCCTCTCCTTAAGAATTTCTTCTACATTTATAAAAACTCACTTCAACTCAAACATCATCAATAAAGCTACCTCCACTCAGGCCTTATCCCTGACCGTCAATAGCAACCAGGCTGAAATGATCCCTCCTTTCTCTGGATTTCCATTTATCTTCAACATAGAAGAGCTGTGTCCCTAAATTGTGGTTTGGATTTAAATCTGTTTCTCCTTAACTGGGTGGCACATACCTCTCAGGTAGGACTATACGTTATTCACCTCTGTAGCCCTGTACCTAGAACATGGCTTGGAATAGGCACTTAATTAAATATTTTTCAAAATGCAACTCAGAGACAGAATACTATCTTTGTTCAAAACTCTTCTTTGGAAATATTTACATTTTCCTCTAAAGTTTATGACATATTTTAATGGCATTCTTTTAAATGATGAAAATATCCTCGAAGGTATAATTAGAATTTTAAGAAACACCTAATCATTTAATCATTTAAATATAAGTGATGTGAAGAAAAGGGGTAATTAAGATGGGTAATACAATTGTTATTCCAAAACAAAGCTTAAATATTTTTAAAAACTGATTATTTTGGAGCATTTTATAAACTCTTACCAAAGCAATTCCAAAAATATCTTGAAGAGTGATAGTATCATTATCATATTGCTATTCTAGAGTAATGATCACAAATAACATTCTTGTGAATGTACCAATTCTGGCATGTTTCTTTAAAACAAAATAGAATCCCTCTTCTAGCTGGTAAGTCTTCTCCTAAGACAATCAAGTGTTTTCAGGAATGAATTATGTACAAAAATGGAACCGTTTTGTTTCTAAAACAGATAAAAGAAAAAATATTCAGATTGAAGACAGGCTACCAGAACCTCTTCCAATCCTGCTTCCAGCCACACCCTTGTCATCTGAGGCACTCCACAGAACCCCCAGGTTCCCTGGAAGACATTCAGAAGACAAAGGAACAATGGGAAGAAAACTGAAGCATAAATTGGAAATCCTTTGTCCTATTCCCAAGTACCAGGACTTGAGGAAAGTACATACATACTTCAATACTGTTTGGAGGTCAGTTTCCTTAAATGTAAAAACAAGAAAAATTCAAGCTCCTTCCTATTGAAAATGCTATAATTTTCAATCTCTTCAACTCTGGAGACAGAGCACATGCTAATTTACCTGAATCCCATCCATGGGCCCTTTTTTATGGTGTACACACATGGTTACTAGTTGGATTTGATTTCATCAAGTAACCCATCATTAAAAATTTTCAACATCCATACCCCAAATATCTATTTTCATTTTGAAAGTATAAAAATAATATCGTTAATATCTATATTACATACTAGTAAAGCCCACTTTCTTTTTTGGATGAAAATAAATATATACAAAATTTCTTCCCTCAGTGTGTTTGGAGCCCACTGACTGAGAGGGCAGTGTCCTCCACCAATACCAATGAGCACCTGCCAGGTGCAGGACACTGTGCAGGAAGCTGAGCTGGGAGGGATGGAATAAAGAGGCAGCAGCAGTAGTCCCTGTCTTTAAAAAGATTATAATCTGGTCTCAAGCACAATGGTTTTTATCAAGTAATAAAGCATTTAGATAAACATACCAAACTTTTCTTTGCAAGAAAAGAATTGCAGTACCATTTTGTCAAGTCAATTTTTTAAATGTGGCCATTTTTTAAAAAGTGGTAAATAAGTGAGATGAGGGATGTGTTCATTTATGTTAATCATTTCACAATGTATATGTATATCAAATCATCACATTGTACACTTTAAATACATACAACTTTCTGTCAATTATACCTCAAGCTGTAGTGGGGTCTGGGCTGGAAAATGATTTTCTCCTCTCCTTCCCTAACCAAAATGAAAGATAATGTGAAAATAAGAACATTTTTACCATGGTGACCTGTGCCTCTCAAACTTTAGAGTGCACGGGACTCACTTGGGGGCTTGGTCACCAGTATCCTCTCAATTGGAAGTTCTGCTGTGACGACCATGACTACATCTCTAAGGAGCTCCCAGCTGATGGAGTAGCAAAGAGGTAGAGAATATATTCTATGCAGCAATATGCTTTCTCAAGGGTCTCATTCCTAGAATATATAATGTAAAAATTCGCTTTTCTTTAACTTCAACTGAGAAAATTCCATGAAGCCAGACTCTGGCTCAAAGCCCAGGATCCTAGGCCCACACCTCTTCTTAAAAATAGGTTTTCAAAATGCCTAGCATTTTTTAAAAAAAGGAATAGGATATTTGCCTAAAATTCTAGCAAAGTTTTGATATTCACCAATCTAATTATTACATTTATTCACCTAACCTTTGTTTTATTTTTTACTTCCTGCTCTACCCTGTCATTAAATTATATCACAAATCTCTCCTGGCTTTCCAGGCAGATGAAATCCCTTTTGCCATCTGCTTATCTCCTAGAAAGAGGGAGACTTTTTTCCTGGCAAGTTTTCTCAACTCTTTTATTTTTTTTTTCTTAATTTTTAAAATTTTTCAGTTTTATTGAGGTATACTGACATGAAATTATAAGATATTTAAAGTGTACATCATGGTGATTGATATACTTATACATTGTAAAAAGATTTGCCTCATCTAATTATTTAACTTATTAACACATCTACCACTTTATTTTTTTATTTTTGGTGAGAACACGTAAGTTCTACTCTTAGCAAATTTCAATTATACAATACAGTGTTATCAACTGTAGTTACCATATTGTACATTAAATCCCCAGACTTTATTCACATCTTATAGCTGAAAGAATGTATCCTTTTACCCATTTCTCCTATCTCTTTAAATACCTTAAGATTCCCAAAGGCACACAGCATTATGCAACAGGGTTATGGAATTGGGAAACCAGTAACAACTGCCGGACTTTCTGAAAACTTGTGGTTACTTCAAACCATCATCCCATACAGAATGCAATTGTGGGTCTTCTTTGCAAAGTAAAAACATAGGTTATTGAAATATAAAATTAGAATTGAAGTACAAACAATTCAGAATGCAAAGATCTTTCAGTCACTTGGGCAGTAACTTGATTTTCTAAGATTAGTCTCAGTATTAAAATAGCTTCTGGAGAAGCCGGGATGGCCCAGAGGATTAAGCACTCGCTTTGAAGCCCTGGGGACCGAGTACTGAATCCTGGCCCCGGCCTGTGCGGACCCATATGCTGAACTGGGGTATGCTTCCTGAATGTGGTGAGGCCTCCAGTTCAGTTAAAAAGAAAATAAAAAAATAAAAATAAAATATAAAATAGCTTGAGAAGAAAGCATATGCTTCTATTTAGCGTTTTTTCCCCCTCCTGTTGTAAATTCTACTAACCTATTATTTTCTTATGTTTAAAAACATCTTCATTCTCATTCCACTACCCCTGAGGCTAAATTTATGTCCCTTGCAAAATCCCAATTCCCACCAGTCTTCCAGCACAGACACAGGTTTCCAAGTCAAAACTTGTGCAAACATCACCTGTCAAACATCTGCAAGGCACTGAAATAACATATGCATCTGAGCTATGTCTCTTGCTGAGACTTTACTAAAATTTTTAGCATAGCAAGAGATTTTCAAACAGCTTTCTCCAGTCCCTTCATTTTACAGGTGAGGACCCAGAACCAAATAGGTTAAGTGGCTTACTCAAAGCTACACTGCTGATGAAACCAAGTCTCGGGCTGTGTTTATGCATTTTCTAATTAATTAATTTTTTATTTATTTATTTTTGACAGAGAGAGAGAGAGAGAGAGAGAGAGAGAGAGAGAGAGAGAGAGAGAGATACAGAGACACAAAGAGAACTGAACTGGGGGAGCTCCCAGTTCAGCATATGGTTCCGCATGGCCCGGAGCCGGGATTTGATCCCCGGTCCCCGGCACTGCAAAGTGAGTGCTTAACCCACTGAGCCATCCCGGCTTCCCCTATGCATTTTCTAAAAGCCTACAGGCAAGCGGAGGCAGTCAATTAGGAGAAATAAAAGCCCTCCATTTATAAAAATTTACCAAACAAGGTACCTATAAAAACACCTATAAAAAGAAAAAGAGAATGTGAACCCTTTATCTTAAACTGAAAAAAGAAAGGGCCGACATCACACTGAAGAAAGTTGCAGCACACAGATACATTTAAACACATTTGGATGGCTGCTCATGGGAGTGGGATGGAAAATAGGGGTAAATTGATCAGAACTGAGCTTTGCATGGATCACTGACACAATATGCCATGACTTGAGGTTCAACTGAGGGAAAAAGAAAAGCACGAGAGGGAGATGGGAAAAGGTTGGAATGAATAAGAATGAGTAAGTTTGATGCATTAACAACTGACTCCTCTATCTTCAGAGGCCTGAGAAAAACAAGCTGAGGGCCAAATCCTGCCTCTAGATTCTTGGTTCTCCACGCCCAGACTAATATTTATCAGTAAATGTAACTAAACAGGAAGTTCAATTCCAAATAGTAATTATCAGTTTGGAAAGAAGAAACCTTGGAATCCTATTTACCTACATCCTTCCAACCCCCCCTTTTTAAGTGTGGATTTTTAAATTCAGCCAAACTAACCTAAGGATGAAAACAAATAATATCGTAACAATTATCAAAAATGTGGGACTGTTTCCTTAGCTAGCTGCCAGTAGTTAACCCTTTTTCCATTTGGCCCAAGACTACTCACAGGCAGTGATTGTGGCTGCAGCATTTACCTCAAGATAACTTACAGATTCAGTCTTAACCTTACTCGCAAAATTACTGAATACTGATCATATACATTTCTGTTACATTTGGATTAGAGACAAGTTTTGTTTAGAAATAGCTCCAAGAACAGTTTTTATATTTTATTTTCATGTTGAAAACCAGTCAGATTTGCTTCAGTCTCAAAGAGCATGTTTATGTAAAATTAAATGAATGTGGCAAGAGAACTGCCCTTTTTTCTTTTTCCCTAAACGGGAAAAGGGTTAACTATATAAATTTGGCCACTTGAGACCTTTTTTTTATTAATATTTATTTATTTATTTTTATTGTTTTTTGACAGAGAGAGAGAGAGATACAGAGACAGAGAGAGAACTGAACTGGGGGAGCTCCCAGTTCAGCATATGGTTCCGCACGGGCCGGGG
>PVKE010024764.1:0-23557 GCA_004027555.1 Craseonycteris thonglongyai | reverse complement strand
AGAGAGACAGAGAGAACTGAACTGGGGGAGCTCCCAGTTCAGCATATGGTTCCGCATGGGCCAGGGCCGGGATTCGATCCCCGGTCCCCGGCGCTGCAAAGTGAGCACTCAACCCACTGAACCATCCCGGCTTCCCCTTTTTCTGCAATTTAGTATTAATGGTTTGTAATGTACTCACTCTTCTACTTACAAACCAGTCATTGCATTTGGTATGAATCTTAGACGTTACTCTATAACACTTTCAAAGGAACTCATCAATGAAATTTCTCTTTTAAAGTCCACCCAGGAGTAGTCAAATCTGGTTGTTTTGTATGGAGCAACAAGCTATAAGGATAAACAGAAAGTACTCCTAGTAAGCAGAACAAACCAAAACGTACATTACATATCTGTCAATCAGAATGGTTTTCCAATATTCAGATGAGTTTTTCTGCAGTATAAATAAAATTCCTCCTATATCAAACTAAAAAGCTTCTGCACAGCAAAGGAAACCGTCAACAAAGTAAAAAGGAAGCCAACCAAATGGGAGAAAATATTTGCAAACAATGCCTCTGATAAGGGGCTAATATCTAAAATATATAAAGAGGGGAAGCCGGGATGGCTCAGTGGGTTAAGCGCTCACTTTGCAGTGCCGGGGACTGGGGATCGAATCCCGGCCCTGGCCCGTGTGGAACCACATGCTGAACTGGGAGCTCCCCCAGTTCAGTTCTCTATCTGTCTCTGTATCTCTATCTCTCTCTCTCTCTCTCTCTCTCTCTCTCTCTCTCTCTCAAAAATAAATAAATAAATATATAAAATATATAAAGAACTCAATACAGGGGAAGCCAGGATGGCTCAGCAGGTTGGGAGCTCACTTTGCAGCCCTGGGGACCGAGGATCAAGTCCTGGCCCCGGCCCATGGGGACCCATGTGCTTAACTGAGATATGCTTCCCATGTGGGAGGGCCCCAACTCAGCCCCTAGCTCAAGGGGGGCATGCCCCCATGCGGGAGGCCCCCAGCCCAGTTTCTGCCCTTCACAGCCCGACCACCTGTATGGAATGAAACTATGTCAAAAACTGATGGTGTACAGCTATGGACACTGCTCTGGGCCCTCCCCATTCTCTCTGTCTCTGTCAAAAAAACAATAAAATAAATCTTAAAAAAAAACCTCATATAACAACAAGAAAAACAAATGATCCAATTAAAAAATGGGCAGAAGATCTGAACAGACATTTCTCCCATGGAGACACACAAATGTCCAACAGGTATATGAAAAAATGCTCAACATCACTAGCAATTAGGGAAACGCAAATTAAAAGCACAATGAGATACCACCTCACATCTGTTAGAATGTCTACAATGAACAAGAAAAGGAATAAGTGCTGGAGAGGTTGTGAAGAAAAAGGAACCCTTATACACTGCTGGTAGGAATGTAAATTGGTACAACCACTACAGAAGGCAGTATAAATATTCCTCAAAAATTAGGAATGGAATTGCCATACGACCCAGCAATCCCTCTTCTGGGTATCTACTCCAAAATTTGAAAACCTTAATTTACAAAGATATATGTACCCCAGTGTTCATCACAGCACTGTTCACAGTGGCCAAGTTGTAGAAACAACCAAAGTGTCCTTTGATAGATGGCTGGATAAAGAAGTTATGGTACATTTACACAATGGAATACTACTCAGTGATAAGATGAAATACAACCATTTGTGACATTTATGGATGGATCTTGAAACCATCATATTAAGCAAAATCAGACTGAAAAAAAAATCAAGAAATATATGACTTTACTTATAGGTGGAATATAAAACTGAAAGTAACAAAGAAACAAAACTCATGGACACAGTCAATCGTTCAGTGGTTACCTGAGGGGTAAAGGGGAAAGTGGGTGGGAAAGTAGGGGGTGTGGGGGAGTAGGGAGGGGGCACCAAATATACAGTGATGAAAACAGAACTGACTCTGGGTGGTAAGCACATAATGCAATGCATAGACAATGTAACGTAGAATTGTACACCTGGAACCTATGTAATTTTTACCAGCCAATGTCAACCCAATAAATTTAACAATAAATAAATACAAAATTCCTCAACAATCATTTTACATAGCAAATCATATTAAACATCTTTATCAAAAGTATAATTCTCTTGATTAGGAAGCAAAAAGAAGCTTACAAGAAAATATTTAGAAATTTAAAGATCTAGAATTTTTGTACATTGGTTGTGGGCATATAAATTGGAAAATATTTGTTATTAACAACCCATTCCCAAGAGAACTGAAAACCTATGTCTACACAAAACTTGAACATAAATGTTAATAGCAGCATTATTCATAATAGCCCCAAAGTGGAAACAACCGCCAAATCAACTGATGAATGGGTCAACAAAATGTGGTACCATCCATATAATGGAATATAATTTACTCATTAAAAAAAGAAAATGAAGCGCTTATATATGCTAAAACATGGGTTAACCTTGAAAACATGCTAAGTGAAAGAAGTCAGACACAAAAGGTCATATATTGTATGATTTCATTGGTATGAAATGCCCAGATTATGCAAATCCACAGACAGAAAGTAAAGTAGTGGTTTACTTTACAGCAGCTAGGGAGGTGGGGGAGGTGTGTGTGTTGGAGGTGGGGGGAAGATTGGAAAAGGGAGAGTTGGAAGTAACTGCTATAGAGTCCCTTTTGGGGGTGATAAAAATGCTCTGGAATTAGATAGTGGTGATAACTGCACAACTTTGTGATTATGTTTAAAAAGTAACTGAACTGTATATGTACTTTAAAAGGATAAATTTTATGGTATGTGAATTATATCTCAAAAACCCCACTGACAAGAGAATTATAATAATAGACAAGCTGTGGTATATTCTAAGAAAAAAAAATTATACAGCAGTGAAAACAAATGAAGACAGCTATTGGGGGGGGCGGGAGGGAGGATGAATTTCATATACCATGCTGAAAAAAGACTAGTTACTAAACAACATTTGGGATGATTATACAAATCTAAACAATATACTGTTCAGGGATACATACATTTATGGTTAAATTTTAAAAAAAGTACGAGGAGGTTACATTGAAAATTCAGCATAGTAGAGAAGGCAGAGAATATAAATCCAGATGAACTCAAGGAGGGCTGCATGGGATACTGCTAATTAACTTCTAAAACTGGGTGGTAGGAACATGGTTGTTTCCTCTTTAAATTTGTAACATAAATAATTTATTATTCTTAAAATGTATTAAATATTTCACAAGTTTAAAATGAAACAAGAAAAAGCTCTCCCTCTAGCTAAAAGGTATAATTTAGTTACATACTATAGTGCTCAAGCAGAAGTATAAGAAAGTATTTTTTTTTAATCTGAGAGAAGTACTGGGTTGGAAATAAGAAAATTTACATCTCCAAATCCCTGCTCTGCCATTATTAACTATTTGTGAAACCTCAGGGAAGTCATTTAATCTTTGGAGGCTTTAGTGTTCTCATGCATAAAACAAGGAGTCTGTATTAACTACTCTCCCACCTCTAAAATTTTATGACACAGTACTCCACAACTATTTATGCATAATAAATAGTATGCTTGCAATTCCAAGTTCTTCAGTACTAAGATACCTGCAGCTAATGCTAAAATTTGGAAAGTGCTCTAATTCAGTGGTAAAAAATCTCAAAGCCCCATTCTCTGTGACCCTTGGTTAAATTACTATAAAGAAATAGTAGTTTGCTTTATGCTAGAATCACAGAGGTAGTGATAAGCCACAATCATAGTTTGCATACATGTGGGTTCTACCATTGTTTTCCTTTTTCAGGTACTCCTAACCAGGTTAAAAAGCAGGGATTCACAAAAAATACTCAAAACGCAAAATATTAATTACTAGTCTCCTATGCCTGCGAAGAAATATGGTAAAAGGTAAAAATGCTGATTCAAAAAGTCAGAAATATAAATTGTATTTCCTTCTTCATACACATAGTACTGAGAAGAGTTTCTCAATCACTGAGTCACAGCTAGTGCAATTTATGGCACCAAGTAGTCAGTACCAACATCATTCAAGCAGGCCTCTCTATGACCTGTGCTCACAGTGCCACATCCATCTGAGCAATCTACTGTCAACCATCCCTGAAAAGACATTTAAAAGTGATACATCAAAAACTTGGGGCAGATGGTTTCGCTGGAGAATTTTACCAAACATTTAAAGAAGAATCAACACCAATCCTCTTGAAATTCTTCCAAAAAATTGAAGAGGGGATACTTCCAAGCTCATTGTATGAGGCCAATTACCCTGACACCAAAGCCAGACAAAGACAGTACAAGAAAACTATGAACCAATATCACTGATAAATATTGGTGCAAGAAAAACCTCAATAAAATACTAGCAAAGCCAATCCAAGAGCATATTAAGAAGATTATACATCATAACCAAGTGAAATTTATTCCTGGAATACAAGATGGTTTGACATACGAAAGTTAATGTAGTACACTATTAACATTGTCCTTCATTAAAAGAATAAAGGAGAAAGAAAAGAATTAAAAAAAATAATAATAATAAAGGAAACCCACATGATCATCTCAATTCATGCAGTAAAATAGAATTTTGTAGTAAAACTTTCTTCAAAGTGAAAAATCACTCAGTAACAGATTCTGAAATTTTATGAGATTTTTGCCATTATTTTATTAGTTACCTACTTTTTGATTATATAATCCATTATAAGATGAATCTGGAGATCTTGTAGTACCAGAAATGCTCAAAAAGAAAAGAAAGAATGGGACATGTCAAAGGGACACAGAAGCCAACCTGAAAAAGCTACCAATGGTCAAAGTTGGAACAATTTGAGGAAATAAATAACATAGAATCAGACTATAACTCAACAATACAGATATACATACTGAAATAGCTAAGTGGCTGAATAAAGAAATAAATGGGGGAAGAGACAAATCTTCCTTACAAAATTCCAAATAACATATGTAGATACTCTTCCCTCCAGGAAGTGAAAGTTAAGCCCTCCACCCACTCTAAGGGTAGATTAGACTTAGTGACTCACTTCCAAAATAAAGGTATAAAAAAGGAAAAATAGAAATATTACTACTTAACTTGGCAAACACTGCCTTAATCAAGTGATCAAGGTTAACATCATCAGTGATATCATGTGGACGTCAATATTCTGATGTGAAATGATAATATTCTGTGGCATTCTTTTCAAAAACATATAATCCTTGTCTAATAATAAGAAAAATATCAGACAAACTCAAAAGGAGGTATTTCCACAAAAATGACTAGTACTCCTCAAAATTGTCAAAGTCATGAAGACAAGAAAAGACTGAGACACTGTCAAAGACCAGAGAAGACTAAGAGAGATGAAAACTAAATGCAATCCCTGAATTGGATCTTGAAACAGAGAGGCAATATGAATAGAAAAACTGTAGAAATCCAAACAAAATCTGGAGTTAAGTTAAAAGTAATGTGTCAATGTTGATTTCTTACTTTTGACAAATGTACTATGTAAGATGTTAACAATAAAAGAAACTGGGTGAGAGATACACAGAAAGTCTATGTATCACCTTTGCAACTTTTCTGTTAAGTCTAAATTTATAATAAAAAGTTTATTTTTAAAGTTTCCTCAAAAAAAAAAAGAATTTCTCTTCAAAAAAGTCAATGTCATTAAAAAAATAAACATTTTTAAGAAGGAGCACTACAAACCTACTACAATGGCTAAAATTAAAAAAAAACAAAACTAAATGCTGACAGGATATGGAGCAAAATGAACTCTCAGTTACTACTGGTGAAAATACAAAATGGTACAGCCACTTTGGAAGAAAATTTGGCAGTTTTTTACAAAGCTAAACACTATCTTAACCCTATGAACCAATAATCACACGTCTAGGTATTCACCCAAATTAATTGAAAAAAATAGTAATAAATATATATATATTTTTTTAAGATTTTATTGTTTTTGACAGAGACAGAGGGAAGGGAGAGGGCCCAGAGCAGTCTCCATAGCTGTACATCATCAGTTTTCGACATGGTTTCATTCCACACAGGTGGGCAGGGGCCAACCAGGCCTCCCACATGGGAGGAATGCCCCCATGAGCTGGGGGCTGAACTGGGGGCCAAACTGGGGGCCTCCCACATGAAAAGCTCACCCCAGTTAGAACTGAACTGGGGCCACACCCAAGTTCAGCACATGGGTCCAAATGGGCTGGAGTCGGGATTCGATCCTCGGTCTCCGGGGCTGCAAAGTGAGCACTTAACTGCTGAGCCATCCTGGCTTCCCCCAAATTAATTGAAATTTTATATGCATACAAAAACCTATACACAAATGTATATACCGTAGTAGCTTTGTTCATGACTGTCACAAACTAGAAGTGTCCAAGAGATGTATAAAGAAGCTGTGGTATATCCTATACAGTAGAATATTATTCAGCAATAAAAATAAGGTATCAAGCCATGAAAAGTAATGGAAGAACCTTAAGTAGATATTGCTAAATAAAAGAGGTCAGTCTGAAAAGGTTATATATTATATGATCTCAATTATATGACAATCTGGGAAAGACAAAATTATGGAAATAATAAAATTATCAGTGGTTGCAGGGGACGGGAGAAAGAAAAGGAAAAAGAGCTAAAGTAAGGGGAATTTTAGGGCAATCAAATTATTCTCATGATATTGTAATGGCGAATAAATGACACTATGCATTTGTCAAAACCTATAGGACTTAACATAAAGACTTAACATTAATGTATGCTAACTTTAAAATTTAGAGGTTGCTAATTTTACATTTAGGAGGCTGAGGGATCCCAGAAAAGAATGCAACTGTGACAAAAGAATTTAACTGTATTACAAATAAAACAACCTTGCTGTAGTTGATAAAGTTGTTTCCCATAGGAGTATGGGTTAACAATTCACAGGTAGAAAAAAGAAAATCTGCTCTACTTTCTATTTTTGTGAGGAAATCAGACATTATACAAGAATCTATATATAATAACCTTTCAGATAGCAATAAATGCTATGAAGTAAATAGAAAAATAAGGTAGAAGTGCTCAAGAGGGCTACTCTAATTGAAAGCTTAGAGAATCCCTCTTTAAGAAGAAGATATCTGAGTGAGACCTTAGTGGAGTCTGTATACAAAGACAGGTTTGAGGTGGGGATAGAGCAGGGTGAGAAGTTCCAGAAGAGAACAGCAAAGGCCCAAACGAATCAGCTTAATGTGTTTGAGATATATCAAGTCACAGGGCAATTGCCCTGATAGGAATGAATTAAGTAACATATTCTCTGAACTCTAGAGGTAAGAATAAGAGAAATGTTTAAGAATCACAAATCTCTCCAACACTGACCACTAGGAATCCATCAATGATAATAAAACAAGGTCTCAGTTTTTATGTTCCCCTTTACCCTCTCCACTGTCACAGCTGTCCATTTCCCATATGATAAATACTGTATTTTGAACTGCTCCTTCTTCCCTCTAAAACTTACCATGCCTGGGAAGCCGGGATGGCTCAGTGGGTTAGGCGCTCACTTTGCAGCCCCGGGGACAGAGGATTGAATCCTGGCCCTGGCAGACCCATATGCTGAACTGGGGAGTGCCCCCAGTTCGGTTCTCACCAAGGTGAGACCCCCCCGGCCCAATTCCTGCCCTGTGCAGCCCCGCTCACCTGTGGAATTAAACTATGTGGAAAAACCAATGATGTGCAACTATGGAGACTGTTCTGGGCCCTCTCCCTTCTCTCTGTCTGTATCTCTCTCTCTCTCTCTCTCTGTCAAAAACAATAAAAATAAATCTTTAAAAATTACCATGCCGGGAAAGCCGGGATGGCTCAGCGGGTTGAGCACTCACTTTGAGGCCCCGAGGACCCAGGATCGAATCCTGGCTCCGGCCCAGGCGGACCCACATGCTGAACTGGGGAGTTCCCACAGTTCGGTTCTCTAGCTGTCTCTGTCTCTGTCTCTCTCTCTATCTGTCAAAAGTAAAATAAAAATAAATATGCACTGAAGATAAAATAATTACTCTCTATAAATATAAAAAGATATAAAAAAAAAAAATTACCATGCCTATTATCCATGTTTCATGATGTCTCTAATAGAAGTATTAATAAAACAAGGGAGATTCTGTCCAGAAACAGCTACTGAACTCTCCCTAACAGATTCCATTACTTCTTACAATACAACCATAAGTTAGAAGCAAAGGTCCTGCCTGGGCTTTTTTCATGAAGATGGCACAGAAAGCAAAGAAGGAAGCCTCTGCCCCTCCCAAAGCCCAAGCCCAAGCAAAGGTTTTGAAAGCAGAAAGCAGTGCTGAAAGGCATCCAAAGCCACAAAAACAAAAACAAAAACAAAAAGATCAGCAAGGCGCCCACCTTTCAAACACCCAAGAAAGATACTTGGACTCAGAAGGCAGCCCAAATATCCTCAGAAGAGTGCCCCCAAGAAAAACAAGCTTGACCACTGTGCCATCATCAGGTTCCCCCTAACTACTCAGTCAGCCATGAAGAAGATAGAAGACAACAATACACTTGTGTTCACTGTGGATGTCAGGGCCAACAAGCACCAGATCAAATAGGCAGTAATGACTTGGCCAAGGTCAACAGCATGATCAGGCCTGATCAGGCCTGATGGAGAGAAGGTACCGGTATATGTTTGACTGGCTCCTGACTATGATGCTTTAGATGTTGCCAACAAAACTGTGATCATCTAAACTGAGTCCAGCTGGCTAATTCTAAATACAAAAAAAAATTTCACTGTTCAAAAAAATAAAAACAAACCAAAGGCCACAGAGATAGACTAACTTGGGTTCAAATTCAGATTCTATCTGTTGTATGATCTTTAACAAGTTGCATAACCTTTCTAAGACCCCGTTTCTTCATCTGTAAAAAGTTGTGAAGATTAAAAACAATAAAATATTGAACCCAGTGAGTATTTAATAAATGTTAGCCACTATTAATAGAAGTATTTGAGCATTTATTTTGTTCAAGAACCAGAGCAGGGCCAGCGGGATTATAGAAACTACAATTTGCTAGAGCAAATTATTTAAGAGAGAAAACTGTCAAACTCCCTTAGGTCAGGGGCTTCGTCTTTTTCTGGTTCACTGGTCTATTCCCAGACTCTATAACAATATTTAACACTTAGTAGGCATCAATCTCAATATTTGTTTAATGAGACACTTCATTAAGTCAAAGTAACCTGAGAGAGCCTGGCTTTACTCCAATACAAAGAAAGTTTTCATTCCCCATCAAGATTTTTAACAATATCCTAAGGCATTGTTAAAGATGTTCATTATTTTTAATTGCCTCCAAAAAACCTAGAACAATATTCATAATATTAAGGTACTCAAATTTATTACAATTAAAACTGATGGTAAAATTGAGCTGTCAGTTGTAGAAGGCTATTATCACTGCTCATAATTCAAAGCCAGTGGTCAAAGCTTTGCTTGCCATTGCCTGAATAAACAGACTTTAAAAACTTGTGTAAAAACTTTTTTCTTATGAATTTACCAACTATGTTTAATTTATACTGGAAAAATAGATTTCATCTTTTTCTACATCATTAAATTGATAAAAACATTAGGGGAAGCCGGGATGGCTCAGTGGGTTAGGCGCTCACTTTGCAGTGCCAGGGACCGAGGGATTCTCTTTTTCTCTTTTTCTCTCTCTCTCTCTCTCTCTCTCTCTCTCTCTCTCTGTCAAAAATAAATAAATAAAAATATATTAAAAAAAACACATTAAAGTTTGTCCAGTCACTTAAAAAAGTCCAAATCTTTTAGACTTTTTAAATTTTTCAAGAGACTGGTAGCTTAATTTATTGGCTCTTTAGGTCAAAGAAGGACTTTTCAGGGTGATGAAAATGGAGATAGGAGGGGTTCACCTCTCTAAAAATGAGCTTTCAATTACTATAATTATGTATAAAATAAGATAGGCAGCATTTCTGGGCCAAGATTTGATGTCTTGGTTCCCATGAGAATTAAATTAGAACCATGCATAAATTTGGGGCAAGTTCTGCAAAAATCACTTCACCCTCTATTGATGCACAATAAAAAACTCATTGTTAAGATTCATCAACGCGAATGTTTCCTAACACACAGTAGCCACTTTGGCAACATCACTTTCATCATTTTCTATCCCAGAAACAAAACGGGATTGCATTTAAACCCTGCCTGACAATTACCACGATTGCAGGGTCGCTATCTCTACAGCTAAGGAGTAAGAGCTAAAAAGTAAGAATCTAGTTAAAAGTACCAAGGCCTGCTTAACCTAAACTGCTGGCCACTTATTATATTGGTTCCCCAAAATCTTTAGAGCTAGAAAGATACCTAAACTCTACTGACATCTTCTGAGAGGTAAAGCAGGCGTTAGGGCGGAGCGGTATGATCAGAATTGTTAAAATCGCGGCAAGCCGGTAGGGACACAGGTGCGCTGGCAGGCCCCGGTCCCGGTGTCCTTGTCACGCGGAAGCGACCTGGCCCAGCACAACCACCACAGCCCCCATAGGCTCCTGCTCACTCATTCATTCATTTAACAATTACGCGATGGGCACTGTGGCAGGGCTGTTTCGCAGGGTCCCCGCCCCAGTCCCGGAACAGCCTCTGCTTCCAGGCGCGGCCCTGCACCTCCCGCATCCCTCGGACACTGCCGCCCGCACCCCGCCGCGGAGCATTCCGGTCACGCGGATCCCAGCCCCGGTCTCGGCTGCACACGAGCGCCTACGCCCCCCGCCCTCCCAGCCGTGGGTCCCCTGGCCTCCGCCCCGCCGCCTCAGACCCGCAGGGTTCGTGGGGCGAGGGAGGCGCGCGTCCGTGGAGCTCCCCCGCTTGGGGTTCAGGGACCCTCCGCGCGCGCGACGCCCGGACCCAGGGGTCTGAGCAGTTGGGTCGAGCCCACTGCTCACTCACCTCCGCCGGGTCAGAACCAAGGGGTCTGTTCTAGGCCGTTTGAAACCGCTTGGACCGCCGCGCACCCCGCAGTGTCCTCGTTGTTTATTGGTCCTTGGCGGACCACCCATCGCTCTATTATTGGTCCATTTGAAGTCACTGTGGGCACGCGCCGGCCGCAACCTTAAAGGGGCCGCGCACAACTGTGTTTCTTTGGGGATCCGCCTGCCTGCTCCTGTGAGGAGAGGGTCGCTGGAGTGAAAGCTGCCAACCATCCGGCAAAGAAGCGCTAAAGGTGTGTAGACAGATAGTTGTGCGTCCGCGGTCGTCAGCATGTTTGCTGTATTTAATTGCATATACTTAAGCAGCTGTCAACACCTGGCAATTTTAAAAAGTCATTTCATTCACTAAATATTGTTTGTGCAGCTAAGTGCGTGAGGGAAACGAGAAGCAGCCGGGATATAATGGAAGGAGCATTGAATGGAGCAGGATGCTTTGGTCTGTCTTGGACCTGCTCTGGATAAACCACTTTTCTCAGTAAATCATTTGGAGCTTAATTTCCTCATCTGGAGTTTAGTTTCCTCACCTGTAAAGTGGGATAACGATGTTTTCCTTACAAGCTTAATGTGAGGCTTTAATATAACTAATGAATGTCTAGGAAAGGCCTTTGAACATTCACACATTCTGCAAATGTTTAATACTTTTTTTTTTTTAATAAAAATGAGCAGTTTAGTTAATATGATCCTTAAAATTCTTGTTCAGCTGTACATTCAGTGTTTCAATGAATAAGATTAGGTCCTTACTTCCAAGGAATTTATAAACTACACTGGTCAGAGGAATAAAACATAGATGTCACTAAATTCAAAGCAGAATGAGACTATGTGTATATAGCAGAAAAGCTGTAGATACTTAGCCATGGGAGAAATTTGATGATGGAGGATCTTTGAAGGGGATGGACTTTTGATCTGGGATTTAAAGGATATGTAATTATCCAACAGGTAAAAAATGGAAAAAGGATGGGTAATAGTAATAAAACAATTATTTTGTAATCTATCAATTCATTAAAGATGAAAAAGGTTAACAGCCTTTGGTTGAAGAAGATTTTGAGAAACAGATACTCATACTCACTGTTGGTAACAGTACCAAGGTATTGTGGAGGTCCAGAGCCAGTCTCCCCAGGACGTGCCATCCTAGCATGCAGATTATTTTGAGCTGAAAACAATTAAAGCCCAACAAATACAGAAAGCTTTTGTTTGTTTGTTTGTTTGTTTACCTCCCACTCACCTGCCTAAAGAGATTCAGATGGAAGAAGACGCTTCAGGAAGGGAACCTCAGCATACTTACCTTAGCTCATGTGAATGAAGCATGGCAGACAGGAAGGCTCTAAGCAAAAACATGTTCTGCACGATTCAGTTCCCCTTTGGTTCTGCTAGAACCCCCTTTGTCCCATTGTTTCTGGATGTCTCTGCAAGAATTGGTTTACCAAATGTTTTTTCTTTCTCATCTACCTGGGAATTGCCTACCTCTTCCTCCTTAGTCCAAAATGACATAGATACCTCATTTTGCCTATCTTTGGAATTATGCTTGTGTGAATTCCCTGTGAGATGTGTTAAGATTTGATTTTCTCCTATTAATCTGCTGTATGCCATTTGAATTATGCAACCAGCCAGAAAACCTAAAGGGCTAAGGAGAGTTTCCCCAGATAGATAGTATAGTTGCTGCAAACTTTTGGGAGGATGAGTTAGCAGTTATTAAAATGTATATCATCTCTGGCCCAGAAATGCCACTGTTAGGAATTTGTCCTACAGATCTATGCAATTATGAAAAAAAAAGTCCAAAGATATTCACTGCTTAAGCTAGGGAAAAAAGAAAAAAAAAGAAAACCTTGGATTTTACATGTCCATTGATAGGGAACTTGTTTTTATAAATTATGGTATATGAAACTGTTAAAAGGAATGTGGTTAATTTGTGCTCGTGTAGAAAAATGCATAATTTTTTGTTTAATTGAAAAAAGGTAAGTTGCAAAAAAGCATATATGTAATGATTTTATTATATATGGTTATAAATATGTTTATTTGTGTGCATGCTTGAAAATGGTTAGAACATTCCTAGACTTTCAAGAAACTATTTAATAGGGAGACTTGGTAGGGAGGGAAATGAAGATTTTTTTACCATTGACATTTTTTTTTTTTAAATAGAAGGAGCAGGGAAAATGTTTGGTAGCAGGAAAAGTAGAAGTTAGGACAAAGAGACAAGGAAGTGTATTGTATGTAGGGAGCTGAATGTGTGGGTTTGGTTTTAGAACAAGGTTCATGTTGGGAAGTAGTGAGTAGTGAGACACAAGATTGAAAAAGAAAGTTAGGAACAATTCTTATAATGTCTTGAATACTAGGGTAAGGCATTTGTACTTTAAGTGGGAAAGGGGGAGCTATTGAAGGTTTCTGAGCAAGGGAAGGTCAAAATCAGAATTGCACTTTAGGAAAACTAATTAGCTTGATTGTCGAAATGGGTTAGATTTGGGAGCCCAGTTAAGAATCTGATATGAGGTAATAAATAGCCCTGGAAATAACAAGAATAGATTCAAGAAAGAGTGAAGGATTTGGTAACCAAAATAGGTGCAAAGGTGAGGGTGGGACCTATTTAGGGACATGAGTCAAAGAGTATGCCAGAATTTGAGCCTAGGGACTGGGAGGTGGTGATTGCCCAAATGGAATTAGAAAGTCAGGAGAAGGGAAGACAAGTTTAGTTTTAGACCTATTTACTTTTGGGTACCAATGAGACATTCAAATGGAATCATCTAACTAGGCCTAGGAAATACAGAATGAGAGCTGAGAGAAGAGACTAGGACTCAAGTGACAGATTTGGGCATCATCTCTGTAGAGTTAAAAAATGAAATTGTGGTAGTAGTTGAGACCACAGAGTGGGAAAGTGGAAAGAGTGAAAATATGGGAAATGATGACAGATCCATAGGTAGGGGAAGGAGGAACTAATTAGAGCAAAAAGGCCACAGTAACATTTGAGAAGTGGGCTATGAATATATAGAAATAGTCTTCAGTCATTGGTCATTGAAATGTTTACTTTATTTAAATATTATTGGAAATAAATGGAAGATTACATTTAAGGAGTGGGTGATGGTAACTTGAAATTTGCTCAGTAAAGCACATGTGGAGTCTGGGTCTCAAAGAGTTGTAGAACAAGATGTCAGAATTCCTTCTTGTTTTAGATGATTTAGGTGCAGCCCTATGAGAAGGTAGGCAATAGATGTCTGATTCCATTATTTGCTCACTTGTTCAACAAATATTAATTGAGCATCTAGTATGTGCAGGGATTGTTCTTGGTACTTGGGATAATCAGTGAACAAAACAGATAAAATAATATTCATCCTCTCATGGAGCTTACATATAGTGAGGGCACATAGACAATCAACACATAAATATATGATGTGTTATTAGACAATATGTGCAATGGGAAAAGAAAAAAAGAATAATACAGGGTAAAAGCGTTTAGGTAGTGGAGTTGGAAACACTAGAATTTTATGAAGGATAGTCAGAGTAGGTTCCATTGAGAAGATTACATTTGAGCAAAGACTTGAAGGGGAAGGAATTAGCCCTGAATAGAAGGAAAAATGCCAACCAGAGGGAACATCTATGTAATGATCCTAAGTTGGGAGCATACCTGGCAAGTTTGAGAAACAAGGAGGCCAGTATAGCTGGAGCAGGGTATGTACTTGGCAGTAAGAAGTAGTAGGAGATAAGGTCTGATAGAAAATGGAGGGAGAGTGGCAGATCCTGTAGGGTACAGTACCTCGCCCATATTAGGTGTTCAATAAATGTTTGGCGAGTCATCTATTGCAGTCCAGGATTATCATGAAATAGCATTTATCTATGTATTTATTGGAGTGATATGTTTCTACTTTATTCCAGGGGCCTCTCAATAGCTCTACATAAGGAAAGCATTAATGGGGCAGTGAAACTCTTGTGGGCATTGGTGATCAAAGTGAACACTATATTATTGCAACCGAAAACAGGAAACAAATGCCACATTGTTGCTGCTGAATAACTCTGCTGAGTACTTCTGAAAAGCCTAAAGGGTTGGGACGGTGATCATTCCATCACAGTCACAAGCTGCATTCTGCTTGAAACATCCCTACCATGGGACATGGATCCATATTTCCAGCCTAAGAGGAGCAGTTTCAATGGTTAACTTCCTTTCAACTTTCAAGCCAGGTATCCCCTGCATTATTCCCTGGAGACAGTAGTGGTGACATTAACACAGATCTCAGGTGGCTATGGGTTTTAGTGCCCTGGCTGGCCTCCAAGACTGCAAAGCCTATTCTGGCTTGCACTTGGTTGTATTTTAATAGGTGCTGTTTGAATGAACGACTTAATACCACCACCCCTTTTTTTTTCTTTTCTCAGCACATTTTCCTATAGCTCCCAAAGTGCAGGGTTTTTTCCTAAGAATTTTTACCACAAAAGCATTGGCCCCAGCAGAGGAAGGAGGCAGTAGGGAGAGATAGGGACCTCGTTGGCAGGCTGTCAACAGCATTTAAGGGACTGGAGGGGAAAAACCACTGAGAAGGTCAAGATAAGTGAGTTCTTGGCTCTTTTTGTCTTATAAAATGAAATAAGCAGATTGTGTAGCTTGGGGCTAACTTCAGCCTTAGGTTTAAAATCAGACTGTTAATGAGGATGCCTGGATCTGTTTTAGCATCATGTCAGGGAGTCCAAAGTTGTGAGTTGGAGCCTTGACTGGAAATAAAACTGTTCCCTATGCTGAGCTCTGCTTAGCCTCTGCCAGCTGGTTAATGGGAGAAGGCTCTGGAGAGAAAATAAATGGGTGAGTGAGGGAATGTTTCAAAACAAAGCCTGACTGAAACATTCCCAAACATACATCCTAATAAGTGGATCAGTCACGTCATCTTCACATATGAAGACAAACTTATAGACTGTTTCTGAGCCAAATAAAGGGCTTAAGCACATTTTTAAAGTCATATGTCCATAAGTAGAAAATAACTAAAGCTGACTAGATGCCCTTGAACGTTAGAGCATTACCATGGCTTTTGAAGATGCTTTTTCTTTCTTTTTTTAAATTTTATTTTATTGTTTTTGACAGGGAGAGAACTGAACTGGGGGCACTCCCTAGTTCAGCACATGGGTCCGCAAAGGCCGGGGCCGGGATTCAACCCTGGGTCGCCGGTGAGCCATCCTGGCTTCCCCAAGATGCTTTTTCTAAGTCCCTGTGCAGCACTGACTTTGTTTTCTGCAGGCCTAGGTTTGGTGAAAGCTTCAATTCATGCCATGGAGACTTCTCTATGGGCCGTGATCTTCTCATCTTGGCTTCCACAGTTTGTTCATACAATATAGAAAGAAGGCAGTGTAATTAATTTGCAAAAATATGTTGTTTGTTAGAATTTGACTCATCACTTTCCCACTCATGTTTCAGGTTTTACATCCAGAGACCCAGACAAGAAATTCTCAACCTTTGTTTTATCCCCAAAATTCCTTGGAAGGAACGTAAGACAAGTTTCAGGCTAGATATATGACCTTAGCAATCATCTGGTTCACCCTTTTCATTTCACTGATCAGAAAAGGAAACTAAGAGCCCGTACATTTTTATCACCTGAAAATGGGGTGCCATCCTTGACGCTGTTACTAAATTCTGATTTGCCACCAGCCAAGTTCTTGTCGAGACCTGGGCCATCAGGCCAGCCCCATTCTCTCCTATCTCTTGTTGAAGTGACAGGACAGAGGTTTAAGCAGGACCTCTAAGGCTACAGTGCTGACTGCCTGATTAAATTGGCCAATGTGGTCACAAGGTAGCAAAATGCATTCACCAAACTTTGTTCTCCAGAAACATCTCCAGTTTTCAAAGCAAATGGTGTGTGTTCAGTGCATTCATTTTGTTCTTCCCATTTGAAAACTCTTCCTGAGTTTCCAACTTTAGTGGTCACTGTTTATGGCCTGGACTGTAACCCTGAGGCTTTGGGATGGGGCACTTCCTATAAGGTATACAGGCTAGTGCTTTAGACTGTTTCACTGCTTAAAATGTTCTCCTTTTCTCTTTGCAAGTCGTTCCCTGCCCTGCCCTCCCTACCCCCCACCCCCCACCCCCAATGGTGGAGTGGGAAGATAGTTGTCCTTGAATTATTCCACTTGTTTTTGTTCTAGTACACCTATCCCTCACCAAAGTTGGAAGAATTATATATACACTGTAATTTATACTTTGATCTCTTGTCACTTAAATATAAGAGGTTTCAATATGTCTGTATGTCTTGCTTTTTTATTTATTTATTTATTTTTTTTTTTGGTGGGACGCTGTTGTCAGACTTTTAACTCTGGGTGTCCAATCTTTTGGTTTCCCTGGGCCACATTGGAAGAATTGTCGTGGGCCACACATAAAATACACTAATACTAACAATAGCTGATGAGTTAAAAAAAATAAATCACACACACAAAAAATCTCATAATGTTTTAAGAAAGTTTACAAATTTGTGTTGGGCTGCATTCAGAGCCGTCCTGGGCTGCACGTGACCCTCGGGCTGCAGGTTAAACAAGCTTGCTCCTCTAAACTCTTTGGTCAGGCCTAAGCAGAGCTTGGCTCATAGTAGGAGATGAATGAATGGGCGCATTATCCTGCCACTACTGAGCCCTGACATCAAATTCTGTATCTGGCATTGAGACTTGCATGATTCTCAATCTTCACTGAGTTATGTCCAGAGAGCTTGAAAAGGGATCCCCAATACCGTGTTCTAGCCTTGACATGTAATGGATGAGCTAAGAGAAGATAGTATTTTGAACATAAAAGAATCTTAGTGTTCATTTGATCCATTCTCAGAGTAACTATGAAACTTGACTAAGATCAAACAGAGCTAGTGGCAGATCTGAGACTAGAATTAGCTCTCCTTGTCCCCATTCCAGTATTTTTTGTACATAAGACAGTCTTGCCAGTGACCATCACTGCAAGGCAAAGTCAAGTTCTGCGACACTGAAGTCCTCATAGCCCTAGAACAGATATAGAAGATACATAGTATACATGCCATGACACTTCCTTCTAGTGTCACTAAAGATCATGATACTTTTTCCTTTGAGTATGGACAGAAGAACTTCAGGCAGCCACTACCAACCAATTAGAGTTGGTACTCAAGATAAAACCTATCTGCCATTCTTCCTCTGGAGGAAATAAGGATTTCAGAAGCCAATGAACTCTGGTCTTGACCTGTCTTCTCAAGATGAGCTGCATCTCCAGCCAGGAACCTCATTATCTTTATTGCTCTTCACCATTCCCACATCCCCACCAAAGGACTTAAAGGTGATGTCTACAAGCAGGTTTCCCATAGCATGGGTCTGCCAGACAGAGCAGGTGCAGGTATTAGTCATGACTCCAAGCCAGGCAAGGTGATTAAGAAAAGCTAAATTTATATTAAATTATCATAAAGTCCTAAAATACTGAACATAGTGGTTAAATAACTCCAGAAAGTCCAAACTCGCCAGTGAGTAACGTTAAAACCATTACACATGAGCGCAGGAGAATCACTTCCATTAGTTTAGGACAGTGAGATTTTGCTTTTTACATAGTAAATCAGTGCTCAAATAGATATTTCTTCAAATGTCCTTTCTACATTCTGAACAGCCCAAGTGCAATAAGATCCTTCCCCCTTTTCAGTCAAGAAAATGCCACTTTTCTACTTTCTCCCATCCCTAACCATGAATCTGAGAACCCCAAGTGCTCCTTTGTTTACTGCCCCATCAAGGGTGTGAAATGCCCCTTTTCTTACTGCCCCATCAAGTGTGTGAAATGCCCCTTTTCTTCTGAAAGTGGCACCTCACCTTTCCAACTTTGTGCACTGGAAATGCCTCTTGGCCTGGCCTAGCTGTCCTGTGCAGGCCCAGACCTGGGGCTGGCTGCTGGGAGCAGGGCTGAGGGCTTGGCACCTGTCTCTAGCAGCCTTAGAACTGACCAGAAAAGGTTGGCTCTGATCTTCCTTTTTCATTCACATTTGACAGCTGATTTCTCAATACTGATAACCACAGGAGATAGTTCAAATCAGGAAACTTACCCTAGAAGCCCTCTTCTCCATTTTCAGCCCCATTGTCCTCTCTTATTATGTCTAATTCCTTGGTGGAAGAGTTCTGGATCTGCCCCAGGTTGAGAGGGCTTCATCAGTGGTTCTCTCTACATTTTTAGTCCTTGCCTCCCACCCGCACCCCGCCCCATTTTGCAACTTTATTTAGTCATCCTCACCACAGACGCCACAAGCCTAGGTGAAAAAAAGCAAATTAGGAAAAGAGGGAGGTAGGGTGGGAGAGCGGGAGAGAAGGGGCGTGGGGAGGATAAGAGCTAGGTAGAAGTTTTAGGACAGAAAAGAGTCTTAACTCCCGTTACTAGCGTGAGACACATGACCTTTGTGTAAATAAGCATGAACCAAGAAAGGGCATCTCAGCAGGGAAAGTAAGTCACTCAACTGGGAAGAAAGCTAGAATGGGAACTACACCACCCATACTCACAGGCTCTGTCCACACACTTAGATCCCTGAGCACCTGAGAAAGAATACAGGAAATTCAACCTCATGGATACTTCTCTAACCCAAGTCTCTAACCCAATCATTCTAGCCCTTCTTTGAAAGATTGTTTCAGGATCTCTACGCTCAGGATCCCAGAGAATGAGGAGGCAGAGAATGGCAGAACATTAAAGTTCAGGTGATATGCTATGTTTGGTCTAAGCAGTGCTATGCTTCTTAGATGCTGCAGACTCAGTCCTCAGGGCCCCACATTCACTCAAGCCATTAGCTCACAATCTGGTTACTTATAGTCAAAGACCTAGGAAAGCACTGGCCAGTGGTGGCACCAGGAGGGAATCACATTAGCCAGCTGCCACATTGGGGCCCTCAGTCATCTGAAGGTGGAATAAGCTCCAGACATTCTAGCAGAAAGAACAGTTTGAGCCACACCCAGATCTTACCAATTGAAACAAAGCAACTCTTACCAGAGTGAAAATAATATCCACTGGCAGCAATGGATAGGATACTTAGGCACAACCACCCCTGAAAGCTTTTTCATATTACCAATGCACTTGAGGCTAGAGGTTTCCCAGATGCCCATACCAGCTGGGCTGACTCCGACTCCTCCTCTCAGCCTCTATCCTTCATCTCTCTTTTTACCTATGACCCCCATCCCATCCCCTGGTGAGCCAGTTCTCTCAGAGAAGCAGTCAGGCCAGTTCTGATGGGGGAGAGTGCAGTCTTCTTGGATCATCAGCTTTGTGGGGCAGGCACTGAGGGCACCAGGGGAAAGGGAAGTGGAGCTCTGTATTGACAAGGAATCATTACTGAGCCTAGTTTCAGGGGTGCTCAGGATGGAGTGCAAGAGGCGAGGTTCATGGTAAGATCCAGGTCTAAATTCTCAGCTGTGCCATCATTTCTTGTGCATAGGTAGTCATGGACTCAGATGGAAGCAGCTCCCATGCACAGCTTGGAAGCCATTATGGAGCGGGATGACGAGGAATGTGAGGAGCACATAGGAAGGGGCCTGTTGTATAAGTGAGCACAAGGACTGGATGTCCATAAAGGAGAAGAACAAGGAGAGAGGGAGGGGAACATGGGCACTTAGACCTGGCTCTCTGAGGAGAGCTTGCGTTCGTGTTTCCAGCCCGTGTCTGGCAGAGAGCCCCGTCTTTCGGGAGTGGCTGCAGTATGGACACTGCTACACTCAGACTGCTCTTCCTGCAACAGCTGCTCCGTCTCCGTGTCATCCAGGGAGCCAGAGCTGGCCTGGATGGACACTGTGTCTGTCTTCATGCATACGTGATCCCGGAGAAGGCCCCCCCGTGAGCTACGTAGTTGCTTGAGGTCATCCCATTCAGCATCGTCCCCAGACAGGAGGCAAATTCCCTCCACAATCTTGATCTTCTCCTTGGTGTAGTTATGGTCAGGTCCACCCTAGGGTGGAGAGTAGGGAGACATGGTCAGTTGGTTGGCTCTCTATGAAGGGTCTCATGGTGAACTGAAAACGGAAGTCAATGTGGTAAGAGTGGGCATGAAGAGTGCAAAGATCCCACAAACAAATGGGGAAACTTGGGCAGAGCAAATACTGGAGGCTTAGCCTAAAGGGAGAGGAGCAACTGTGATGATTATTATCATTATCACACAGGGAAGAGGGAGAACCATGACCTCCAGTTCTGCATCTGCCACTCACTGGCTATGTCACCTTGAGCAAATTATTTAACTATCTCTAAAACTCAAGTCTCCACATCTACTGTGTGGGGAAAACAAGAGTATCTCATAACCAATTGCTGGGAGGATTAAATGAGGCAATACATGGAATGCATTTAGTAGGTGCTTGACACATAAGATGCACTAAATCATGTTAGTTATTATTACACTGCTATTATGGTTTATTAATGGGATAGCATGCTGATACATATGATCAAAAGCAATTAAAGGTACATTTATTCAGGATTTTAAGCTACTTTTGTGCTATTTTATTCTTAATTCCCTCTAATTTTTTTAAGGGGAAAAGTTTTGGGAAGTAAGATAGGATGAATCTAGAAAATCCTCTTATTTGGGTTCTAAGTATCGATCCACTGAGGTTCTATTGCCTATAAGCTTTTATGGGAGGTTATTCTGGTTCTGTTCCCATGAGCCTTGCAGCCATTCCCTAGTAACCTGGGATGATTCCAAGAACAGCCTTAAATTCTACTCAGGCTTCTCCCTTAATGGGTTCCTCAAAGAGTAGCTGTACTCCTGGTTTCTGGGGGATACAACCAATATGCTGCCACTGCCAGGAGAAAATGGGCCATGGCTTGGGTTCTGTCCCTGGGATAGTGTTCCTGCCAAGAGCCCTGCAACTGCTGCTCTATTTTAGTAACAATTCAATTCCACAGACATTTATTGAGCCTTGAGCAGGATATGTAGATGCTTATACAATATAAAATGGTCCCTACTCCCTGGGAGTGAAAACCCCCAAAATCAAGCAGAGAAAGACAGAGCACACAAGCACACAGGCATGCACATATGTGCTCAGTCACCCAGCACACCCTCCAAGCTGAAATACGAGTTAAATGTAAAGTAAAATGCAGGCCACTGGGAGTCTTCATCACAGGGGCACGCTGGGTAAATTAGGGAGAGGTAGGGGACAGGGCACTAGCAAATTGGAGCACACCACTCCCTCTACAAACACATAGGTACCTGAAATCAAGAGGAAATCAGAAGAGAAAGGGTGAGAGACTATCAGAGGGGTGAAAAAGCTGCTGAGGAAAAAGCATACAATAGAAGAAAGAGGTCACATGATTTTAATTTCTAACCTCTGGCCCTCACTGAGGTTCTTCTCTGGGGCATCAGACACTCCAGGAACTCAAGAATCTTTGAGTCTTTCTCTCAAAGACATTAACTGAGAAGGGGGCTACTGTCCCTGAAACTGCAAGCTATCCCTGCAGGTTCTGTGGAAGTGTTTTCAATAAGGAAATTCATGCAGAAAGTAGCTGATTATTATGCATCGGGGCCTGATGGGTGCGAGGGCAGGTTTTGACTATGCTAGACAGGACAAGAGAGTAGACTGATTAGGGTCTCATCAGAGATAACTTTTTTTTTTTCCATAAGGGATAACTTTGGATGAAGTGTCACAGGAGTTTAAAAAAACAAGGGTCATATCAGACTACTGGTAGATAAATCTGAAACCTCAGGCTGTAGCTCACTGAAATAGGACTATTTTTCATGCCTAAACATCCAGCAAATAATTTTTTACTGAAGCAACAAAGGAGTTAAAAGAACAAAAGCATGTAAACCTTCAGAATTCTAGAGAAATCCCTTGAGACTCCATGATAAGGGGAAGAATAGCAAAACACCAGCCATTCCCAGCCACAGGTGCCAACAGCTTAGATCAGAGGTTAGAAAAGGGAGAGTCCAGGAGCTCTTGGGTTTTTTGAGATTTGTTGAAGAGTTTGGGGGTGTTTCAGGGGACTGCAGCCTGGCTGCAGGAGAATAACAACTCCAGGGGGGAAAGGAGCTGTGCCCTGGGAAAATATCTCCTGGTAGGGAGGTGCACACTCACCTAAACCTCCTGGGATCTGCTTTCTAACCTTGCTCTCTCTAGGATCTCTGAAGCTGGTCCCCCAGAGATTCTAGACCTCGAAACCCAACAGATGTATGATTCTAGACCCTAGAAACCCAAATCACATTCAGTTCTTCTGTTCACTGTAACTTCCAAAGTGGTAAACGGGACTATCCAACATCCCTTACTGATTTATAGAAGCAACTGGAGAATACTTCCTCCCCCATTCAAAACAAAACAAAACAAAACAAAAAACAAACCTTCAATACAAACTTAAATTTTTACCTCTTTCTTATAGCACAGTTGATTGTACATGGCTGGTTTCGGGATTGCTTCAATTTTCACTTCCTGGGTGGAAGTTCTGTAGGAGGGGTTGCTGTAGGTCAGGTTCCCCATTCCAGGATCAGTTAACTTGGATTTTTTATGTCTTTAGGAGGAAAGGTGATGAGGGATTAGTTCAGATCTTCATGAAGGTAATATCTGGGAAAGTTGTAACCCGAGTGTTGTAGGCAGCCTCCTGGTACTTACACCTTCTGAATCCCTGCCCCTTGAGTGTGGGCTGAATCTGATGACTCACTTCTGATGAACTGATTATGCAAAACTGACAGATCTAGATTAGGTTACAAAGAGACTTGTGGCTTGCTTCTTAGGTTGCCCTCCCTCCCTCACCATTTCTCACTCTT
>PVKE010024763.1:0-23552 GCA_004027555.1 Craseonycteris thonglongyai | reverse complement strand
TTGTACCTCCTCTGGAGCCCAGTGTTGAGTGTCTGCGAGCAAGTGAGGCTGTGCATAAGCCCTTCAAGGGGTCATCCGGGTTTCCTGCAGCCTTTTGTCCCACCTGGACACAAAAATCCCCATTGTTTTTCACAGCCAGATATTGTAGGGGCTCCTCTTCCTGATACTGGAACCCTGGGCTAGGATGTTCAGTGTGGGCCTGGGGTCCCTTGCTTCTCTGGGGAGTGGGGCAGGGTGTCCTCCACAGTCAAGATGTCCCTCCTGATTTTTTTAAGTTTTTTTATTTTATTTTATTAATTTTTTGACAGAGAGCGAGAGATACAGAGACAGAGACAGAGAGAGAGAACTAAAATGGGGGGGCTCCCCAGTTCAGCACATGGTTCCGCATAGGCCGGGGCCAGGATTCGATCCTCGGTCCCCGGGGCTGCAAAGTGAGCGCTTAATCCACTCAGCCATCCCGGCTTCCCCTCTCCTGATTTTTAACCACCACACGTGGGTGTGGGATCAGCCCATTTCACATCTCCGAGCCTCCTACCAGTCTTAAAGGGGCTTCTTTTTTATGTTCAACTAGACTTCAGACAGTTCTCAATTATTGTTCTGCAGTTTCGTTGTAATTCTGATGTGGTCGTGATGTGGTCATGTTTACCTGCTCTGCTATCTTGTCCCAGGTCCTCCCTTGATAGCTTTTTAAATTTGACTTTATGAAAGAGACCCTTCCCCAAATATTATTTGCCATATTTTGTGTTCCTACAGGTTGTTTCTTACTCCCCTAAAATGGCTGCCTTTACCTGCTTTACCATTTCTGGGAAGGTAGCCATGCTTCACAGAAAGAGGCACTGGACTTACGTATGCTATTTTTATTGTACACCTAACTTTATGCTTCCTGCCTGCCATTTCCCTCCAGGCAGTCTTGGTAAAGTAGTTTAACTCTTTTACATTTGGTTTGTTTTATAAAACCGGAATAATTACACTTCACAGAATTGTTACGATTAAGTAAGTCCATTTGAAAGGGGTGAGAAGACTATATCATCACAATATTATTGTTTCCAGTTAAGCAAGATTTTACAATCTATACCTTCTGATAGGTAAAAATGTTAATCCAATTCTTTCATCAGGATTGTCTTCTGCTGCTTATGTTTAACATGTTCACCATTCAAAACTCCACAAAGGTAAAAAAAAAAGGAGTGGGTCCTTTCACAGTTCTTTTTACTTAGGGGCACTCCTCATATTCTTTTGGCACTCTTCGTACATCCATCATGTGCATATGCCCCCTGACATGTTTACACAGCATGTAACACCTGTCTTCTGGGAGCTAACTTCTAAAGTGACACAGGCTATTCATTCATTCTTTCCTTTACTCAATCAGTATTTAATAAGCACTTAACATGTGCCAGGTACAGAATTAAGCATTTTTCCTATATTGTTTTGCTTCTCTAAAACCTTTGTTCTTAAGCACTATGCTGTTCTGACATCATATACTTGCTATGATTATACACATACACATATTTATATATTTTATATATGTACACAATAATAGTGTATTAGAGTAATTAGCAAACATTATTTTATAAGATCAGCTTTGCATTCTGCTTTTAGTGTGTGATTTTTACAAAGGTTTTTAAGCAGTTTGGACTAGAAATAAATTATTTGGTAAGAGGTAGAAGGCAGGAATGAAACCAGTCAATAAATAGAACTCTGAATTAGCTGGGAGTCCAGTTCTTATTTTTATTGTCTGACAATGCATCCTGGAATAAGTATAGTTTGATGAGAAGTTTCACAGATGAAAGTTGGTCAGCAATGCAGATGATCAGAGAGGCATAGGTGATCATCAGAATAGAAGGAAGAAGATTAAAAGAGATCTCCAAATGCTTTCAACAGAAAAATCTCCCATGATTAGTAAATTTTCAATGAACTAAGATAGGTTGCACATAATGGGCCTGAACAGCAAGAGTGACAAATTGCAAACAAGGGCTTGGTACTTTTGGAGTTGGAGTTGGAGAAATTTTCAGGGACACTTTTTTCTCTAGCTGAATATTTTAGGTGACTAGAGAAGGGCAAAATTCAAATAAATGAACCTTTCAACTGGATGCTTCAGATTTGAAGGAAAACCCATCTGCACTCTGAGCCCTATTTCCCTAATATCAGTTTGATACTCTAACTTAATGAGTAATCAATTCTAACATTATGAAATCTTTCATTTGTCTTTCTGCTTGGCTTTTATCTCTGTCTCAACCTTGACTTTTATTCATTCTCATCTCAACCTTATGTTTGCTCAAATTGCTGGAAACAGTTGGCAAATAAATCTGTGCTGGCAAATGAGAATGGGAACTCTACTGGCCGCCCCACTGAGTTCATCTGAGTCATGTCAGTGTTTGGCTTGGCCTCTAAGACTAATGAGCTTTGGCGTATTCCAGGCACTGAGTCAAAATCAAGTCTCAATGGGAGGAATGAGTACCTGGTTAAAAGATAACAGAATGCCACACAGTACGATTAAGGGAAAGTGTTTGTTCACTCAGCAGGACTACACTGCCTCTAGAAGTTGTAATGAATGGGGTCAAGACCAACCATAAAGAATAAAGAAACTGGTGGGATGTGTGCTGTTAGATTTAGTAAGTCTGGAAGAATGTCACCCAAAGACTATCCTCTATTTCCTTCTCAGGTCAGTAAAAGCCAACAAAGATAATCTATACTCATATTGTCCAGTTGTTTAACAGAAAATATTGGCAACAGGTTTCATGACTTGAGCAATGTTCTCTCTCGGAAAAAAATTATAATTTGTAAAAATTGGTAGTTCCTCAAGAAATGCCAGTAACTAAGCCTACAACACATTCACAATCCACTTTAAAATCCCTGGATGGGGGGAGCTGGGATAGCTCAGTGGGTTAAGCGCTCACTTTGCAGCGCCGAGGACCCAGGATCGAATCCCGGCCCCAGCCTGTGTGGACCCATATGCTGAACTGGGGAGTGCCCCCAGTTCAGTTCTCTCTCTGTCTCTGTATCTCTCTCTCTCTCTCTCTCTCTCTCAAAAACAATAAAAAAATAAAAAATAAATAAAAATAAATCTTAAAAAAAAAAAAAATTTCTGGATGACGCGTTAGCTCAGTGGTTGAGCACTTGCCTCACAACCACAAGATCCAGGGTTCGATTTGTAGCCCTGGCCTGTGCAAACTCCACAAAGCACAACTGGTAACCACCGAGATGGTTCAGTGGTGAAGGTTCTCCCTCCCATGTGGGAGGCTCCTGGTTCAATTCCTGCCCCACGCAGCCCCACATCCACCTGTGTGGGATGGAACTATTTCACAACTGATGATGTACAATTGTGGAGACTGCTCTGGGACCTCCCCTTCTCTCTCGCTCTCTCTTTCTCTCTCTCTCCTCTTTCACCTCTCAAAACAATCTTTAAATAAAAAATTAAATCTCTGACTGATAGGTATGCAATGGGTCTTTTCCACTTTCTAGTCTGTTGAGCAGAATGGAAAGTAGAACTGAAAATAAGGATTAAAGGAGATCATGAACCAGTGAGTAGAAAAAGGAAGAATAGGTGGCCCTTGAGGGCTGTTGCCAGATTTTGCACTGGAGATGGAGAAAGTGGTTTTATGGAAAGAGCACTGAACTTGGAATCAAATTATATACATGCAAATTCCAGCTACATTTACTAGCTTTGTGATCAAAGTCATTGATATACTTATGAAATGTGGAGAATGTAATAATCCTTGCCTCTTAGGACTATCGTGAGGATCAAATGAGATCATGGATGTGGAAGAGCTTCTAATATTGTTAGTAAAGGAGAGTATTGCTGTTGTCCAGGATATCTCCACACATACTAGCTGTCAGGACACAACTAGAAAAGAAAGGATTCTCCTCCTTAGGTGAGCTATAGCCAGTGAACTCCTACAGCTATTATTGGTTTTTATTTTTCCCCCTAGGATGTTCAAAGTTTGTGTGAAACCTTAGTGATGTATAGTACTAAAGATTACTAATTAATTTATCTTTCCATTTTTTCCCCTTCAAATATAGGCTCTCACAGGGGCTTTGCTTTTATTTTTTTGAATCTTTTCCACTGACTTTCAACAAACTAACATACTAATTTTAAGCAGATCATGCATTGTTTTCCTCATATTCAGGTAATATTGCTTCTATATATTTTAGACTACTTTTGAGAATGTAGCTCAAACACTCTATTGTTCAGGCCTCTCCCTGACCAATGCTACACATTTTTGAAACTGATGACTAGTGTTAAGGGGGTAGGTAGTCTGGAATAATAGAACAAGGAGTCATGTGGGATCTAAACTTACTGGTTTAGCATAATGTTCTAAAAAACTCAAATTTGCATTTAAATGTTAAGCTTCCTGAACATATAGAATGAAAAAGTGTTAGATGTGAAAAAACTATCTTCAAAAGCATCTATTCCAATACAAATGAGAAAGCAGAGTCCCAAAGTGGAGACAGAGACTGGCTTTTATTTATTTATTTATTTTAAAATTTATTGTATTCTTTGAGAGGTGAGAGACTGAGACAGAGAGAGGAAGGGAGGGAGAGAGAAAGGGGGAGGGCCCAGAGCAGTCTCAACAGTTGTATATCATTAGTTGTGACATGATTTCATTCCACACAGGGGGATGTGGGGCCCCTCAGAGCAGGAACCTAACTGGGGTCCTCCCTCATGGGAAACGAGAGCTTCGCCACCCACACATCTCAGTTCTTACCAGTTGCACCACAGTTCAGCATATGGGTTTGCCCGGGCCTTGGCCAGGAAGCACTCAACCACTGAGCTATCCTGGCACCCAGAGATTGGGTTTTAATGGCAGAGTTGGAACAGAAGCTAAGATTACCTGACTCCCACTGCAGTATTACTTATTCTATTTACTTTGGATTTTTTTTAAGATTTATTTTTTATTGTTTTTGACAGAGAGAGAGACAGAGAGAGACAGAGAGTAGGGGGAGGGCCCAGAGCAGCCTCCATAGTTGACAGCATTAGTTTTCTGTATAGTTTCACTCCACAGGTGGGAGCGGGGCTGCACAGGGCAGGAACTGGGTCGGGAGCCTCCTGCATAGGCCCCGGCAAGAACTGAACTGGGGGCACACCCCGGTTCAGCATGTGGGCCCACATGGGCTGGGCCTGGGATTCAATCCTCAGGCTCTGGGGCTGCAAACCAAGTGCCTAACCCGCTGAGCCATCCCAGCTTCCCATACTTTGGATTATTTTTACATTGTTAAGAACAAGACCATCTTCTTTCTCTCCCCCCATCTCTAGATAAATGATCTCTGAATCAGGCAAATGCTTCAAACAGTATAGTGCAAACTTCAGTAATTTAGAGATATGAGACAGCTGCTGTCAAGGAATGAGCCTAAAATTTTAACTTTTCATTCTTTTTTTTTTTTAATATATGTATTTTTTATTTATTTATTTTTGACAGAGAAAGAGAGAGACAGAGAGAGAACTGAACTGGGGGAGCTCCCAGTTCAGCATATGGGTCCGCACGGGCCAGGGCTGGGATTCGATCCTCGGTCCCCGGGGCTGCAAAGTGAGCGCTTAACCCACTGAGCCATCCCGGCTTCCCCTTCACTCTTTTTTCTTACCCTTTTCACTACATTTCCATAGGTGGTTGTAACTCAAATGTTTTATTCATACCTTTTCCTACATTTCATGGTCTTTATCATGTTTGATGGCTGCAGAATAGTTACTCTAATTGACATGAGACTTTACTTAAGTTCAGTTGCTTCATCTGAAAAATACAGCGAGGGTAAAGAAAAAGTGCTTAGACAAAATGACCTGAGAGTCTAGTTCCAGTATTCTACGAGTATAAAATTTAAAGTTTCTGTTCAGTTGCTTCATCTGAAAAATACAGTGGGGGTAAAGAAAAAGTGCTTAGACAAAATGACCTGAGATTCTAGTTCCAGGATTCTACGAGTATAAAATTTATAGTTTCCATTCAGGGTTTTTGATCAATTCTGAGGGTTTTTTTAAAGATTTTATTGTTCTTGACAGAGAGACAGAGAAGGGGGAGGGCCCAGAGCAATCTCCATAATTGTACGTCATCAGTTTTTGACATGGTTTCGTTCCACACAGGTGGGCAGGGGTTACGCAGAGTGGTAACTGAGCTGAGGGTCTCCCGCATGGAAGGCATGTACCCTCGAGCCAGGGGCTGAACCAGGGAGCGAGAATTGGACTAGGAGACTTCCGTATGGGAAGAACACCTCAGTTCAGCATATGGGTCTACATGGGCCGGGTTTGGGATTCTATCCTCGGTCCCCAGGGTTGGAAAGTGAGTGCTTAACCCACCAAGCCATCCCGGCTTCCCTTCCTGCTTTTAAAATTGCCTTATGTCCTTTCTTCACTAAACAGGTAACATGGTGCTTTCCCTCTCCATTACAGGTTTACAACAGAATGAAAACTGTGAGGCCCAAAGGTACCACATAACCCAAGAGTAATTTAGCCCCCAAGGGAATCAAAGCTGCCAAGAGGAACAAAGGACACCCAGGAATATCAAATAACTTTCATAAACTCTTCACCCACTCCCAGCCTTGTAGGGAAATGAAAAGGGTACCAACGCCCATTTCCTTTAGAAGCAAGATTGGAACATGGGTTGGTTTTATCATCTCAGATCTTATTTATAGCAGAATTTATAACATGTAATGCAAGAGTTCACCCTTCAGTATTAAAAGAACATGTACTGAATAGTCACTTGGGTCACAGAAGCTTAAGGTTTTCTGCCAAAGGTAATACTTATTAGTTTAATTGCAAAGAACTAGAAATTCTTGCCTATACACTGCATTGCACCATATGCAGTGAAGTCACCAACCTAGCGTTTGGGTAATCACTCAGAATTCTAGAACACCAATGATCCCTTCACCTCCTGAGGTATTGGGGCTGCTAACTTCATTGATTAGTTATTTCCTTCCTGAATAATTCTACTTCCCAAAAACTTGTAATAGGTTTTTATACCCTATTCTTAACCTGTCCTTTCCTCAAAATTTTTGCTTCTCACATTTAATGGGTTTGTGCTTCTTGGTACATTTCCTGACCAAAGCGATTAAAGCTAGAAAGAAAAGAGACCTCAAATCATTTACCCAAGTTAGGTGTTTAAGGTAGTAAGAGTGAAAAATGAAGTTGTGGGGCTAAGAAGGGACATTAGGGGAAGCTGGGATGGCTCAGTGGGTTAAGCGCTCACTTTGCAGCGCCGGGGACCGGGGACCGAGTCCCGGCCCCGGCCTGTGCGGACCCATATGCTGAACTGGGCACTCCCCCAGTTCAGTTCTCTCTCTGTCTCTGTATCTCTTTCTCTCCCTGTCAAAAATAAAATAAATAAATATTTAAATTAAAAAAAAGAAGGGACATTAAGGTAGAACTCAAAACATCAAAATACAAAGTTTTCAAAACAGTACATTTTATTTGACATTAGATAACCCCCCACCTCATCCCACCCTTCACCCACCGGTCCCAGTTGTGACATACAGATGGCTTTAGATTACTTTTTGGCAATCACCCATGAGCAAGATCTTTCAATCTTCAAAACAACTGAAGGCTCTGCATTTCATAAGTCAAAGTGTCTTCACTTTATTGGAGCATTTTGGCATATATTTTCTTTGAAGTAGAACGGTAGAAACAAAGCTATTTCCTACAACAGTTATTCACAACTTTATTTATGACACAAAAATCAGATAACGATGGCGTGTTCTCATATTCTTGTGCTATCAGTAGTGGTAGTGTTAGAATGCCAGAAACTGCAAAAGGCAGGCCTTTTCTCCTTTCCACTTTCCAACGCACCCCACACCCAAAATTGAACAAAGGTGTTAATGAGTCCCAGCTGAGACCACATATTAAAAGCCAAACATTATTTCAGATGTATCTGATGCCTAAATTAAAGTACAAAGTGAAACCAGAAACATCATCTCCACAAACTTCTTCAAATTGATGTAAATCCTACAATTCTCTAATCCAAGACTTAGCTGATAACCATTCAGTCAAAAATTTCTCAAAATCTTAGAAATTAGTGGGACAAAGAATTTTATCCTGATCTCAATAATAACCAGTTATTGGAATTGCATTATACTAAAACAAGCAATCCCCCAGTTAGAACTGGAGGTAGTAATGTTCTTAAGACCATTTCAGAACAAAGGCAGGTTTTGACCTTTTCTTTCACTCTTCCTCCTAGCCCACCCTCTACGAGTGATTTCAAAATAGAAAAGGTCAAAGCCCAGTGGTCTTAGATTTAGAGGTTTTGGGTTGTTTTGGTATTTTTCTAAGTTTTGCCAATTACTTCCAATTTTTATAAGTCTTAAAATTTCAACATTGTAGGAAATAAACAATTTCAATTCCCTAACATTCTACTATCCCAAGTCTTTCCCTCAGCAGGTTCAAATGATAAGAGAGAAATTTCTGAGATCTAAGTTGAAAAGCTATTACAAGAGAAATCAGGTCTCTCATCTTGCTATGTACTATCTGGAAATAGTTCTGAAAGTCTATTTAGGCAGTGGATACTTGTCAGAATGTGAAAGGCAGTAAAGAATTGAAAATAGAGAAAACTAGCAAATGTGTTTTGAAATCAATTGTGGCTCGAGTATGAGTGATTCCCCAAAGCTAGTACCATTGAGACTGGGGTTTGAAAATTGTTTGCCATCCCTCCTTCTGCCCAGCAGTGGTCACAGCTATATTTTTTATGAGGAATGGGCTGGGAAAAATGAAGTGTCTATTGTAAGAGTTCCTGCAACTTATGGAGCAAGCTCCGTGAAAACCCTGCTTATTGTAGTGACCAGAATGGTAGAAGAAATATGGAGTAGGAATTAAACTGTACAATGTCATTCAGGGACTGAGCCATACCTCTAATGAGAAAAACAACCCAAAAGGAAGTTTTCAAATTTCTCTGGAAAAGCATTCATTTGTTTATCTCTCTGGGGTTAACTCAGAACCTAGCAAAGGACCTATATATACAACAGGCACTCAATATACTTGTAGAATGAATGAATGAAAAAAGTTAATGAATGATATAATCACCAAGCATGTTAAAAAGCAAATGTCTTTCAATATCTTTTTTTCTCTTCTGTCTAGGAATGAGCACATTGCCTTGAAATAGATACTTCAGCTTACTGAGCTTCATTCCATTTTTTTTTTAATTGTATCTCCATGACAAAGTACCTTTTGTACCAGATCTATTTCATTTAGCATTACCTTAGGCAATGTTTGTATGAATAAAAAAGCTCACTCCCCCACTATAAAACATACCAAAGAGAAGTTGATTTAATCATTCCTTCTCAATGTCTTAATATCACAGCTGTTCAATGAAGAACTGCAGTCATAAAATTTGTTATTGTGTTTCTACCAAAAGCTGGTAAGATTTAAGTACATTTTGGTCTAGGTCTTTTGAATCTTGTTCATTCTCCTTAGCACTTAAGGACAGTACTTTATTCAGAGTGAGTAAGTTTTTATAGAATGTGGAAAAACTTGAAAGAATTTTTTATTCCTCAAATGACTTCCTGATGTTAAGCCAGGTCAACAAGCAAATGCTTTTAAAACCTGTTGTTTCACCTTAATTCTCATCTTAAACCATTTAACAGTTTAATAGCAGAATCTTAAATTAATAAAGGACAAATCTTGTGCCCTTTTATTCTAGCTTCAAATTAGGTCAATGAGCAAGTGACATTGGGACTATCTAGAACTAGGAAAAATGTCACTTTATATTGAAAGAACATCATGCCACTTTTTCTTGGCAAGTCAATGGGTTTTCTAGATGAGGCCTACTCGACTAATTCATCTTAGCATAGTACCTTCCAGAAAACAGGCACTCAAATTTACTCAACTCAAAGGTGTTTTCAGATCTTCAGCTATGATCTGTGCTCTAAAGTTTTTTACAGTAGGCGCATTTATTTCTCTTAGGCTCAGGACCTAGAATGATCTATTTCACATAAAGGCTGCTTATCAAATGAATTTAAAAGGAAACCTGAGCCACTTATTTTTACTCCTTAAATGTCTCTTAGCCAGGACAGGGTGGATCTAATTCACCCCCATCTTCAATATTAAAAAACCTGATGGTGAACCAGAACACCTCAGTTTTGTTTGTTTTAATTTCCCATATCTTTAGTTAGGCCAGGAAGCAAGTAGCCTTCTGGTCTGGGTTGTCTCTTTCCACTTAGCTCAGCATTTAGAATACTGCCTTGCACAATTCTATTTTTCTCACATTTTCATCATTAAATAAACTTAGCAGTATTTAAGCACTTTTAAATCTGGATCTCACACTTATGAGCTCATTTCTTCCTATGAGCATCCTAAGAATAAAATCATTGTTATGTACTTGGGCATGTGTAACTCTGAGCTTCACAGAAAGTAATTCATCATCATTGAGCCAACAGTTAATTCCTTGTATCTGTATAGAACAGTAGGAATTTACACAGGCCTCTGCTCCAAGTTCAAAAATAATGATAATGAAACTGCACCTCTGAGGATAAGAGAGTAAATCATCAGTGGTTATTCAGCAGATACTGCTTAAATATGTATGGCATTTTAAGTTGACTTTACACATTGTGTTCTGCTACCCAGTACACAATAAATTGTTTATCTTCATATCTTGATGCCTAGTAATAAGACTGGTACATGATAGACAATTATTATCCAGTCTTGCATTCATCGTACCTTTAATCTTTTACATATTGTATTCAGTGTTCAATAGTAAACAATCCTTCCCCAAGTTTTTTCCAACTTTTGTTCATAGTAGTTTAACTGTGATACAATGTTATAAGCCTAGTATTCAGCACCAAATGAGAAAATCAAGTTATATTTATATGGTGCTTTAGAGTTCATAAGGCTAACATTCATATTGCCTTATTTTCGGTTGTAGGCACAACGAAAAATGATCAATGTGTCTCTTTAGTGCCTGTTAACAGTGAGTTCACATTGTTGGCAACTGTGATTCATTTATTTAACAAGTACTTAAATTCTTAATTTGTATAACTATTTATACTGCTTTCCTTATCGTGGGTCAAGCACACAATGAGAATTTTGTAGACAGTGCTTATCTCATAGGAAGTTTTATTTACAGAAACATCTAACGTCTTATATATTTATATAGCACTTTATAGTTTAGGAAATGCAATGTCATTCATTATATTTTCCTGTTATCTGGGAAAATATACTGGCAACAATTTATTTTGACATCACCAGTGAAATCCTGGTTGATTAAAATAAGCAATATCTAATTCTTTACATGTAAATTCAGAACATAAACCTCTCTTATTACTTGAGAGCATTATCTTAGATTTCACAATACGTAACTGGCAGATAAAAGGCAATTAATATTTATTCATTCATTCATAAGCACGTAGCCCATTGGTATTTATGCAGTGCATTAGTTTACAAAGCACTTTAAAATGCACTTCCTACCTGAAAATTTTAATTCTAAATTGAGAATACTTTCTCTTTTGCCTTGTCATTCATAGTGCCCAGCACGTTATCTGACATATAAGTCATCACAATAACTTAGTTCCCCTGTATGCTGTATATTTTAGTTTAAAAAGCAATTTCCATGTGTTTTCTATTCTGCTAGCTGGAATACTGTATTTTTACTTAAAATTGCAATAGCAGCAGAAACACAATTGCCACAAATATATGAATTATTCATTCATCAACCACTTAATTCTTAGTATCTGTATAGTATCACATACTTTTGACAAAGCACTTTATTCATGCTTCTTTTAATCTGTATCTAGCACTTAGACAATATATATACTATGTAACCAGTATCCATTCACCAACCCTGAAACTTATAAGTCTAAGCACTTTCAGTTTACAAAGCACATTCACACTTTTTATTCAAGTCATTTGGATGTAATCAGAAATAATCATTGCATCCTTAGTGCCTAGCATAGGAATAGGCACACACAAATAAATTAATATTATTCAGCACAGTCCCTGACATTTACATCAGGGTAACTATGGCCGACAGGCCGAATCTACTTGGTTCATAAGTTAATACTTCTTCCTTTTTTAAAGGGTTATAAACAAAAAACGCAAAATAGAGACCATCTGACTCTTTAGAGAGGGTGATGACCCCATTTGCAGAATGCTTCCCAACTGACAGTGCACTTTCAAATATTAGCTGTGCATGGCTGCCAAGGTACTATTAATGAGAACGCCTTGCTTTCATATATATCCTCTACCATTTAAATGATCTTTCCTTGTGGTAAGAGAAAAGAAATCAAGGAAAGCATTAAACCTGCTAAATATTCCCAAGTTCTCTAACCTTTAAAACTAGAAGTACTAAAGCCAAGGGCAGGGTTGGTGCCATCTACCAAATTAGGAGGCCACTACTATGAGCAGGGAGTTCATGCTGCCAACTTGGGGCCTCACTCTCCCAGGCCCAGTCAACCTTTTTTGTAACCATCATTAGGAATCCCAAACCCCAGGAATCCTGCTCACCAAAGCTCAAAAAAGTAAAGTGTTGCTGGCTGGTGCTTCTCAGCAGGCTGGCACATTTGTGTATTTTTTGTTTAATCCTTCTCATTAGCCTGGAGCAACTCTTTACATGTTCTGTAGATAGCCTGGTAGTTATTTTTCACCCAACAACCTGACACTTTCCTCTTCTGAGCAGCCTAGAGCTTCTGAGGAAAGGGAGGACTGAAATACAATGTCACCCATGTCTCTCTCAAATCGAGTAAAGGTAAAGGCAAATAGAAGGTGTTTTTTGTTTGTTTTTTAAACCTAGAAACATAATAAATGACTCAAAACTGTGATAAAATCTGGCTTAGATTGGCCCAGGCATACTATTGTTAAAGACATTTCTTTAAGGTAATAATATCAAAAACATCATGTCAAAATTAGTGAGCTTACATGGAGATATGAGAACTGGAAAGGGAGAACAGAAAATGTCCAAGAGAAGGAAGAATAGTAGTAGAAAAGAGCTGAGGTTTAGGGTTCTCATCTTGGAATTTTCTCTGGCCTTGGAGCTTCTATCCCTTCTGGATTATGGGATATAGGACTCTAGTTTCCCACCCAGTTTAGTCTTAAGATAGTTGTCTCTTTTGGGCCTTCAAGTCCATGCAGAGAGGTTTGACTCCTGGGTCTTTATATGTATCTGAGGCCTCCCATACTTGGGTCTTAGGTATTCAAGGCGAGGCTTTTTATCTAAGGTCCTGGGCCTCATGTCTCAAGCCTCCCACAGGTCCTGGCTGTGAGGCCTTCAGCCTCACATCTAACTCAAGACATGAACCATCCAACTCAACCAAGTCTTATGTCCAACAAGGACCACCTTCTGTATATCGTGGCTCTCAGGGTTTCTGATAAGATTCAGGCCTGAGGTTTTAGGACATGGGTTTTCAGGTCTCAAGTCTCAAACCATCTGTTCTGTACTTTGGGCCTTCTATCCATTATGGGTCTTCCACCTTCTGTCCATCTTAGGTGTTGAGTTTTTCTTCAGGCTGGACTGTTGGGCCTTCTGTTAATTTTGGATCATCTCACAGCACAGCACCACATAAGGAACAGCTTTGCAATGCTTCAATGGCTGACACTCTGCACCTATTAGAAAGAGCTTAGGAAGTCCCTTTGCCACAAACACTCACAAACGTGCAGACATGAGCAACTACACACACACATGCACAAAAATATGCAAGAAGAGTATTGCAAGAAATCAAAGAGGGGTAGACACAGACTCATAAAGAGGCTGAGAGAACCATAAGTGGGTAGAAGGGAAAAAGCAGAGAAGAAACAAGAAAACAGAGAGAGGAATGCTGAGACAGAACATCAGAAAGAACAAAGCAACACTGAGGCACACAGAGCAAGAAAAAAAAAGAGAAAATGGCCCAAGAGAGGCAGAAAGGACATGTGGAAAAGAGAAAGTCAAGATATAGGTTTGAAACAGCACAAGGGAGGCTGGAATCACAAGAAGGTAAAATGTCAAACCAACAGTGGAGAGTATGACAAACAATTAGTTCACAAAGAGAGAAAGAAGGTAGGCAGAAGAAAAAATGAGCAAAAAGCACACAGGACGTGACGCAGAGACACAAAAGGAAAAAAGAGCCAGATTTAGGGGCATAAAGACATCAGTAAGAAAGTGAAAAAAAGGAGAGAGAGAGACACCTTAGACAAAGTACAGACCACACTTAGGAACAAAAAAGAAAATGAGACAAACACAAAGAAGAAACTAGCAGAAGAATCATAGAAATGGGAAAGACACACTTTAGAGAACAAAGACTAAAGACATTCAAGGAAGAAATAGACAAGCAAAGAAATACACACTTATGAGTGAAAGAGAGAAGCCAAGGCAGACATTCAAAGGAAGAGGGGCACCACAGACACAAGAAACATCCTAAAAAGAAGATAAAAGAAAACCAGAAAGTGTATTAGTAACCATGATAAGCTATTGTCAGTATCAGTATTATGCATATTACTACCAATAATAATTCTAGGAGAAGCTGGGATGGCTCAGTGGTTAAGCACTCACTTTGCAGCCCAGGAGCCTGAGGATCGAATCCCAGCCCCGACCCAGGCGGACCCATACGCTAAACTGGGGTGTGCCCCCAGCTCAGTTCTTGCCGCGGCCTATGCAGGAGACCCCCGGCCCAGTTCCTGCCCTGCGCAGCCCCGCGCCCACCTGTGGAGTGAAACTATATGGAAAACTAATGCTGTCAACTATGGAGACTGCTCTGGGCCCTCCCCGCTTCTCTCTGTCTCTGTCAAAAAAAAACAATAAAAATAAATCTTTAAAAAAATAATAATAATTCTAATAACAACCATCACCACCACCAACACAGATGCTCTTCTTACAAGATTTTACCTTAGGAATTATACATAAAACAAAAGCATGCCAACTCTGCCTGCGGCTAGATGGTAGTAGTGGCACTCATATTTTATCAAATCAACTTCTTTCCCCACCTGTTTAGAAAACTGACTTGATCTTTAAACCCTTCACAATAATAACATTGGGTTTCCTTTAGCACTAAATTTTAACTGCAGACAGATTCTCTCACAAAAGGAGATAAGGAGAGGCCCCACTCCTTTTAGCAAAAAACAGTTTTTGTTTTTAGGTTTCTGTATGTTCTGGCTTTTAAAAGTGGCAAAGAATCTATGCAGTGAAGATAGAAGAACAGACAAGGTAAAACTAAGTTACCTATGACACAACTGTTACAAAAAGTGGTATCTTTAAATTGCTTCAGTAAATCCAGCTGGTCACATAGGCACACTTTATTTTACTACACTTTGTTTCATTGTGCCTCACAGATGTTGCTTTTCTTTTTTTTTAAATTGAAAGTAAGACCCTTCAGCAGCAAAAAAATCACAACCTGTTTTATTGCTTTATTGAGGTGGTCTGGAACCAAACCCACAGTATCTGTGAAGTCTGTCTATACAGGATACTGGTCATTCTCCCATCCCACATTCAGATCCTTTCCATGTTAGACCACCATACCCCATATCCCACAAAACCCTCCAACAAATGGCTCTTAGTTCTAAACTAAACTGATCCACTAACAACTTACTTCATCCTGCTCTTCTAAAATGCTAGAGTGCCAAGCCATTTATATCTTCCTTTGGAGCATTCAGATTTCTTGCTCTTTGTGCTGCTTTTGGGAAAGATGATGATTCTGGTAGATATGAAGAAAACAATCAGGAGCTAGAGAGAGAGAAAGAGAAGGAAATTATATAAATGCCATAAAGAAATATCGAGTACTGCATTGGACTTATGAGAAGATTCAAATTAGCGAGTTATAGAAATTGTCTCTACAGAGCTTAGAAATGTATAAAGTTGAAGCTTCTAGGTCCTTAAGAGATAAAACTAATACAACTTCCTCATTCAATAGACTGGGAAAGTATGGAATAAACAGGAAAATGGGAAAGCTGGGATGGCTCAGCGTGTAAAGTGCTCGCTTTGAAGCCCCAAGGACTGAGGATCGAATCCCGGCCCTGGCCCATGCGGACCCACATGCTGAACAGGGGTGTGCCCCCAGTTCAGTTCTTGCCGGGGCCTATGTGGGAGGCTCCCGGCCCAGTTCCTGCCCTGCGCAGCCCCGCACCCCCCTGTGGAGTAAAACTATATGGAAAACTAATGTCAACTATGGAGACTGCTCTGGGCCCTCCCCCTTCTCTCTGTCTCTCTCTGTCTCTGTTTCTCTCTGTCAAAATCAATAAAATAAATCTTAAAAAAAAAAAAAAGGAAAATATCTTGACTAATTTGGAGAACCACTGGAAACACCACCATTATCACAGCTTTATTTCTTTAGTTGAACTTTAATCTGTACAATCAGGACTTTCTACGCTGAATAGTTGGCTACCTTCATCTCCCAACCTGCGGCCCCCTATTCAGCATCTCTCATCACTGACCTAGAGCATGCTGGGTCCCACTACACTCTTCATATCACCATGTGTGCCCATTTCACACCCAGTTGCTTCCCAAGTTAGTTAGGAAGCTGTTTCTACCAAAGCAGACAAAGTTGATAATGAAGAAAATGATCTCAGTGGAAAGGTAAATACAATGTATGCTGGGAAACAGAATAAAAACTAGAGACAGTATCCTTTTAACGTGTTTAGGGATAGCATACCTACCTCTGATGTCTTGAGACTTGCTCGAACCTCCTGGCCTTGGGTTGCTGCCCAGTGATAGTGAGCTTTTCCCCTGGAGGATCCTCTGCCCCATCTCCACCTAGGAATCGTCAAAGGGAATAGGTCACTAGCACTGGGAAGCAACACGTCTCAGAAAGGTCTGGAGAAGAAAAAAAAAAGTCAATTACTAAAATGCAGTATACTAGGAAAGACTCTCACAATGAGCAAACAGTGGTTAAATTAAACTATAATATGTCTACCCTTTTCTTCAAGATGATCTGAGGGGTAGAGACTGAGAACTCTGGAAAGCTCCATATTCTATAAACATGCAAACTCTTTTATTCATTCTATTTCCATTCCTTGAACTTCCCTTCATCTCCAAGAGCAATGCAGAACTGAATAATTAGCAAAATATCCATACTGTACTTTTTTTTCCAGTCTTCACTGATAAGTAATCCTCTATAGTATGAATTATTAATGAGCTTGTGTTCTCATCATAAAGTATAGGAAAAGTCAAGAAATCAAGACCTTGAAAATAATAGGAGAGGATGCCAGTATAGCTCAGCAGGTTGAGCGCTTGCCATGAGGTGTGGGGATCGAATCTTGGTCCCACCTGTGCAAATTCACATGCTGAACTGCAGTGCATCTGGTAACCACCAGATGGCAGTGAAGGTTCCTGCTTTCCATGCGGGAGGCCCCCAGTTCAGTTCCTGCCCAGAGTAGCCCCACATCCACCTGTGTGGAATGAAACCACATCACAACTAATGACGTACAGCTACGGAGACTGCTTTGGGTCTTCCCTGATTCTCTCTCTCTCTCTCACACACACACACACACAACACACTTTCTCTCAAAAAACAATAAAATATATCTTAAAAAAAAAAAAGAATTCCCCTACCAATGAGCACCCCAAAATACCTTTTTATCCAGGTGGCCTGTAAGCCATCCTCTTAAAGTATCTGGAGCTTCTTCAGATTCTCAAAAGGAAAGATGTGCTGAATGTGAAGTTTCTTATAGCTGCTTGTAGTCCTCAGGTCTCACATGCTCAGAATGTCCTTATAAAGAAAGATAGGGTTCATTAGGATAAGATACCAAAACTGTTGGAAAAACCTCAACAACATCAACAAAACTAGGAAGCATTAGCCTAAATCATTGTGTCCTGTCTCTCCTCTCTAGCCTGTATGATCTCCATGAGGTCCTATAATGAACGGCAAGCACTGGACGTATCATAGAGGACTTAGGCAAGTGTAAAAAAGAGCTAAAATGAAAACATGGGTCAAGCCAACACCCACCTTAAGGTAGCAGAGCAATTATTACTACCTGGAGGCACAATGGCCTTGACCATTTTCATTAATTGGTAAGCTGCCTTTACTATAAGATGGGAGTTCACTGAAATAGGTCTAAGTCAGGTTTGCAATCTTGAAAGCACTTTGCATGGTATGGTATGGTATGGTGTGCAAAGAATCATGTAATTTCCAGATTTTTCATCATTAATTACCGTATTATTTATATAGACTTTTACATCAATATCAAACAAATTCTAACAGTAGTATGTCAAAGGTCACTTACTCAAGTCTATTGTCTAGATAAAATACTCACTAAAGCAAAACTGGTATTCTATGATGTTCTAAATATGAGCAGAACAGGCTTCAAAAATCTCTTGGCAATATCCTTATTTAACTTAAGATTAGATACTTCATCCCCAAATACAGGCTTCCATTTAAACATGACAGTATTTATTGTGTTCCCTCCTAAAATCCCATTAATGATGATAAATGGATGCTCCATGTGTAAGCAAATTTGCCTTAAGAATTTTTAAGTTGGAGAAGCTGGGATGGCTCAGTGGGTTAAGCGCTCACTTTGCAGCGCCGGGGACCGAGGATCGAATCCCAGCCCCGGCCCGTGCGGAACCATGTGCTGAACTGGGAGCTCCCCCAGTTCAGTTCTCTCTCTGTCTCTGTATCTCTCTCTCTCTCTCTCTCTGTCAAAAACAATTAAAAAAAAAAGAATTTTTAAATGGATCCAAGCTCAAATTTATTTATACACTGCCTACTCTGGGTACCTAAAAGGAAACAACTATTCTAGTCACCCAGATCTTCTGAGCTACTATAAACTATATTTACCCAGTATGGCTGCATTTTTTTTATTTTTTTTTATTTTTTGACAGAGACAGAGAGAAGGGGAAGGGCCCAGAGCAGTCTCCATAGTTGTACATCATCTGGCTTCGTTCTACACAGGTGGGCAGGGGCCGAGCAGGGCAAGAACTGGGCTGGGGTTCTTCTGCATGGGAGACATGCCCCCTAGAGCCAGAGGCCGAAAGGGGTCAAGAACTGAACTGGGGGCCTCCCTCATGGGAAGCACACCCCAGTTCAGCATATGGGTCCACACAATCCAGGGCTGGTATTCAATCCTCCGTCCCTGGGGCTGCAAAACGAGCACTTAACCTGCTGAGCTATCCTGGCTTCCAGAGTATGGTTGCTTTAGCACCAAAGCCCCCTAGCTTTTTTTGTTATCATAGTGATGACATATATAAGGAGCATTCCTTTTCTATTAAAGGGAATCTCAAGTCCGAGAAAGTGGTTACATTTTGGTACTGGTACAGAACCACACATTTCATTGGATTCAATATTCGTTGAGAAGAATTTTTAGACTTTTGGTCCATCGTCTCATAGCTCAATAAAATGTCAAGGTATTTTAGTGGGATAGCTATCTAGCTGGTTCAAATACTCCAACACTAGACAAATCACAGAATCATGACATCACAACTAGAAAGGATATTAATGATCCTGTAATCCAACGTTTTCCTTCTCTAGATAAAGAAACTGGGAGGCCAATAGATGAGACTCCCCTCAATGTTACACAACTAGTAGCTGGCACAGTGATACTTTAACCCAGATCTCTCACTTCAAAGGTCTTTTAACTCTTGGTCTGGGCAAGGATTCTCAGGGCTAGCAGGAGTGTTCTACAAACTTTTTACCACACTTATATTTCAACATAAAGATAGAGCTGGATGACTACCTCATAATGGAGGACTGCAATGCCAGACTGGTAGCAAATGGTACTAGTTTTGTTGCCTCTGGCTTAAAGAACAAAGAAAAATAATATATAAATGTGTTTTGTGCCCAATAAAAAAACCTGAGAATTGGTGATTCTACGTTCCAGATTTTGCTACAGTAGGCACCACACTGCTTGCAAATCTGTCATAAAGACTTGCTCTTTCTTGCCTGTTTATAGGGATTTACTTGTAGTAAGTATTAAAGTCAAAATATATAAGGCCCAAACATTCAAGTATCCTTAATATCAAAAAAAGTTATTTTAAAAAATATTAGCAATAATCAGTAAGTGTTGGCCCCACTCTTCCTTGTCTATGTCCCATAGAACTTCCCAATGTTTTTATGGTACTCACCAAGTTGCTCAACATCATAATGATTTGTTCTTGATTTGTTCATTTCCATGTTCTCCACAACATAGCCAATTCCTTGACATGAATCATGTCTTTCATACTGCTATTTACTCCAGTACCTGGCCCAATGACTATTTGTTGCATTAATACAAGTTATCTCAATTTTGAAGATGCTTACATTTCCAGAGCATCCCTTGTTAACCAGCTAGAGATTTTATTCTGAGCAATGAATTGAAATACAAATACAAGATTCACCTTTGGATGATGTCTAGTGCAGACTGTAGTTCATTTAAACTTGTCTATCCTTCCTGAGTAGAGGTACAGAACGAGCCCAGAATTCATCCCTTTAAAACAAAATTCAATAAATAATTGAGTTGTATATTAAAGTTGAATAATTTGTTTAATAGCAATAAAAGATTTCATAAGCACAGACCAGTGTTTCTCAAATTGGGGTGATAAGAACCTTGAAGGTTTGTGGATATATTCTCAAGTCTTACATAAATTATATAAAACACTATACATCTTTGACAAAGATATGTTGAAATTAAGAAACATGTGTACATTTAAAATAACTTTAAGTCTGTGTTCCTCAAAACACATGTTCTTTAGGATCTCAAAGAAATTTGTTCCTGTAAAAGGCGTTTCTTCCTGACAAATTAGTTTGATAAACAATGGCATAGACCATGTTTCCAAGAACGCTCAGGACCATTTGCACATTACCCCAGTCAGTCAGACAAATAATGTCTTTAGGCATTGGAGAGGGGGCAAAACTTGTGAGGAAATACGGATATAAACTAAAATGAGCAGTAAGAGAAGGCCAGCTCATTATGGTTCTTCTTCTTGCTTCTGCTGGGATGCATGGATATTCACAAAAACGATTTAAAATTTTATGTTAATATTTTTCATCTAGACCTTTGTATTTGTTTTACATCAGGAAAGCTAAGATTTTTAGCTTACCAGGGTACTATAGAAAAAGGGGAAAGGGCATATCAACTTCATCATAAAGTAGACACAGTCATGGTTTTCGTATAAAACTTACACTTATCCATTTGCCCTCTTGCCAGACAGGTTCCACAAATATCTCAAACTAAAATGGCATCAACAATAGTTTTATCTGTTCTTGGGCACAGACAGACTAAAAAGGTACAGAGAGCCAATGTATCAGATTTCTATCACCAATCTCTGACCCTCGAAAAACTGAAGCTTATAATGGGTTTTAACAATCAACAATTTGCCAGCCATGAAGTATAGCCAAACACAATGGCCAAGCCTTATCTCTTTAATTGATTTTCATGCCTCTAAAACAGGTAAAAATCAAGTGACATTAAAAATAATCCAACATCCATGGACTACCCAGATGGCTGAAATATTAATCAAATCCTAGAGCGAAGAGAAAAAGTAAACCCACCTCCTTCTTTAAGTTAATTTTGTCAATGTCAACCGTGGTGGGCTCACTTTTTAAAAGTCTAATTTATAATTCATATAAGACAGAACTTGGATTATCATTTTCTAAAGTTATTTGAAGTATGCTTACATTAACTCTCCAATACAACCATCTAGAGGATGAGATTACATATAGGACTATATCATTTCTACTCCTCACTTAAGTGTAACCTAGCATAGTGCCAGATACACAATATTAATTCCATTAATTCTGTTGATTAACTCATGTAGTGAATATATATTGCAGATATGGTGGGAATGAGGAAGGAAATTTTCAGAACCCTCTGACTTTTCTATGGGTGCCTCTAAAAGAAAGGAAAACAAAACAAAACAAAACAGGGTAAAGATTACTTAGTAACCACAAAGTAGTACTTACAGTATTCTAAAGAGCCAGAGACTCTTCTTACAGCTGTCCAAGGAGCTAGTAGTGCAAACTGCACCCTGAGCTGGGACGACCTTTAGACATCCTTCTCACGGGAATAGTATCCTTTCTCAGTGATTACAAACAACGGCTGTGGTGATGACTGTGGCGATGACTAGCTATTTTCTCATTAAATATATCTTTGCCACCAAACATCTCATTAAATATATCTTTGCCACCAAACACCCTGTACACTAGAAACCAGGCTATTATTCATTGTTACCAGCTAACTAGCTCACGATTGCAATTTACATCCAGACGAAGAAACTGAAGGAATAGAAAGTTCAGGTAGTTTTTCTAAGTGAATGAATGGTAAAGCCCAAAGATACTGGCCTTTTGATTTCCATTCTAGAACACCTTTGGTATAACAAGAATTGCAGCGGTCTATCCACAGACCCACCACCCTTAGTAAAATGAAAGACACTGGTCATTAGGTACATAGTATAAATGGGTTTCTAAACTTCAACAGTTCAATGACTACATTATCAATTCCACCTTACAATTCAGATGTCGTTCTTGAAAAATGAAACTTATAGGCATTTTTTGGCTGTATCCTGGCAACTGACTTTGTGACGTAGCAATCAATATACGAGAGATTTTTAGTCAAGCAATGTGCTCCAGAAGGAAGAATGCAGAGATAGGTGTTAACCTTCCTTCCTGAGGAGACAATTTTCAATTGATACTTATATATACTGGAAATCTAGAATAAAGGGTAACAATGCAGCTCCCTGGGCTTGACTTGCCTTTAGCATTTTGCCCAGTAAAGCAGTAACAGGTGAGCAAGGATAGCTCCTGTCTCCACAATGCGACAATAATAAAAATTGGTGTCCTTAATAAATGCTAGAAAGGCATGAAGGCCCATCCACTTAACTCAGGCATGCTTTTAGGTACTCAATACTGCACAAACACATTGACTTATATGGAGATCTTAAGCTAATGGGCTGAAAAATGGGACAATACATACCGTGCTAATAACACAGAAGGGGCTTTGGGTAGTCAGCATTACTTAGAAGCAATGCAAATTAAGAAGTAGAGGGGTCCATGTTGGATGGGAGGGACCAAGGAAAGTGCAACTGAGGCATTACAGCAATACAAAGTGGGTAAACCAATGACATCTGGGCAGGGGTGGGAAGAAGGGAGAAGCACAGTTTTATCCAATGACTGGGAATACATGGACACCCCAAATTAAACCAATGACATCTGGGCAGGGGTGGGAAGAAGGGAGAAGCACAGTCTTATCCAGTGGCTGGGAATACATGGACACCCCAAATTGTGATTGAGAATTATCCATAAGAAGGGTCCAAGGGAAGGCAAGGGATGGGGAGAAGGGAGATAAGGATAAGGCCATGAGCACCTGAAATTTTATACACTGGAGCAACGCAAAAAAAGTGGGAATATGGGTTTCTGTTTGAGGGACAGGTTCAGGGCATACTGCAATGTTTATACATTGCCATAATGCAAAGACTGTTGGAGGACATGGAGGTCCTACTTCTATGTAAGGACCTTAGATGAATTTAAGTATACTAACAGTCCCAAGTACTCACTATGTTAATGCAAAGTGTGTACTGGTTGAGGTCCCTCAATTACATAAAAACCACAGTGGCATTTAAACATATTAATAGTTCCAAGTACTCACTGTGGTAATGCAAAGCATGTAGGGGATAGGGACCTAAGTTACAAAAGGACCATAGTGGCATTTAAGCACCTTGACAGTTCCAAGCACTCATTATTATAATGCACACATAGGGTTTTTCTTTTTCTTTTTC
>PVKE010024762.1:0-23553 GCA_004027555.1 Craseonycteris thonglongyai | reverse complement strand
TTCTTTCTTTCTTTCTTTCTTTCTTTCTTTCTTTCTTTCTTTCTTTCTTTCTTTCTTTCTTTCTCTCGAAATGCAGTTGTCCATGTATTATCTCATTTTTGTGAAGACCCTACGTGAAATGAAATGTGGTTTCCTGGTCTTACCATAAATAATATATATATATTTTTTACTTATATTTAATGCTGTTCTTATGTATCCTGTGCATTCCACACTGTGCTCTGACCAACTTTCAGCATTTTTAATAGGGGAGATTCTTGAGGAGGAGAATTTTTTAGGCGTGTATCCACAAGCAGATCCAAGGGAATTTCTCCTATTTTGATGCTGCAGTTGCTTCTTGTGAGCTTGATTAGCTATGTGCTCTTGCCTCAGTGCCTGTCCATGCCTTGCTTTTGTCATGGCCCAATGATGGGAAATGATGATAATAGTCACAATAATAAAAAGAAAAAAAATCTCTTGACTTCTTAACGCTTATTAATTCCTGCATTTTAAAGCCTTCCTTAGAATGTTTTGTGCAAGAATGTACTGAGATTGAATCATCTTACCACCACTGAGTATGAATTCTGTATAAAGAGAACATGCAATTTTATATATATTAATAGTTTAGCAATAACATACTAGGAAAGAGTCAGGGGAAGAATATTCTTTAATTCATAGGTAATAGCCTTTGTGTTGAATAACTTTGGGTTTTAAAAGTAGTACTATATTTTTAATAACTTTGTAAATGTCACTTTTTTTCCCCTTTATATTTCTGATTTTGGAAATGCAACCAACTTTCATCTTTTTCTGAAATCCAGTATGAACCTCTCAAGGATAGATCATCAAGACTTTCATCATTAGTATGTAGTGCATGATTTTGTGTTAAATGTAGTTTTACTTTATAAACACCTGATTATGCTATTCATAGATTATAACTAACTTTCGTAGGTTTATTATGATGTTTGCGGAAAAACATGACTAACAAAACAATAACTATTGTTTTGAAGTTGTGTTATAATTAACATTTAAATATTTTCTTTTAGAATTTTAGGATCAGATAAAATTTATTTGCTTCCTTATTCAGAATTAAGATCGCTAGTAATATCTTTTCTTAAAATGGTGAACGACCCAGCTGACACCTACTCATTGCTCTGGAAGACATGTTTCTAGCAGGGTTTTGATGCATACTGAACTATAGTAGCACAGGCCCAATTGTGTTTCACGTTAGATGTCACAAGCTAGCGGGTATGAAGTTGCTATAAACAGAAAACATCCAACTGTGTCAGATGACACTTGAAACATAGCATGTCCACTTAGTTTTGCTTGATTTAGTTTGTTTTTGTTATGGTATGTCATTTTTGTGAAGGAAGTTCAGCTATAGCATGTTTTTCTTGGATTTGTATTGCCAACAGATTGCTTGAATTTCTAGACTGTATAGGCATCTCTGAAAATGTTCAGGGAAATGTATAAAAGTAAATGTATGCATATTCAAAAAAAGAAAAATGAGTTTATGATAATTGATTTGGGATCTAGCTGTGCACATCAATAGATTTGTCTAGAGCAGACTTAATAGGTAGGACACTAGTAGCAGTACCTCCTTATTTCAGGTGAGTAATACATACCTAGATTGGATTTCTTGTTTACCAATTGATCTGTTTACTAGTATTGCTGTCCTTTATCCTGGCATACACACTGGGCTCTGTACTCCTAGAAGAAATTATGTATCAAGACAGTGCTGTCTTCAAAGGACTCACATGTAAGGTTATTGTCTAATAATACTGCTGCTACACGGGGCAGCCATACCACCTTTGCTCTTTTCCTCTTGAGCAGCACATGCTGTGGGACCACTAACTTGGGCTAAGAGTCTGGGACAATACAATATCATGTTCTTTGCTATTCCTTTGTTTTTGTTGTTCCAAAGCGTTCTTTTTTTGTGTGTGTGTGTGAAGGTGGGGGGGGGGCACTTTAGAAGGAGGTGGACTTTCTTGTCACCCATACCTTCGTAAAGAAGATAGAGGGACTCAAATGAGGTGTGGGGTAAAGATCCCCACAAATATCCTGCCTGGCTGTGTTCTGATTAAGTTTTTTGGTTGTTTTTTTTTCTTATAAGCTAGCGAGGTACTGAGCTGGAGGTCATAGCAGTAGAGTGAGGGGAAGTGCAGATGTGCAGAGAAGCATCATATCTTAGCTGGTCAAGTGCAATGAATCATTTACTAACAAATGGGAATTACTGTATTTTGCTGTGTATAGTGCGCTCCTATGTATAATGTGTACCCATGTTTTTGGCCCAAACTTTCAGGGAAAAAACTCTTTCATTTTAATTTTTTAATTCAAATTTTTATTTGTTTATGTTTAGATACTTGTTTTTTTTGTATTATAAAGGAATTTTAGCATTTATTTATTTATTTATTTATTTAAGATATATTTATTGTTTTTGACAGAGAGAGAGAGAGAGAGAGATACAGTCAGAGACAGAGAGAAGGGGGAGGGCCCAGAACAGTCTCCATAGTTGCACGTCATTGGTTTTTAAACATAGTTTCATTCCACAGGTGGGCGGGGCTGCACAGGGCAGGAACTGGGCCGGGGTCTTGCCCCAGTGAGAACTGAACTGGGGGTACTCCCCAGTTCAGCATATGGGTCCGCACGGGCCGGGGCCGGGATTCAATCCTTGGTCCCCGGGTCTGCAAAGTGAGCGCCTAACCCACTGAGGCATCCTGGCTTCCCCAGCATTTATTTTTTAACATATTATGCTACAAGAATTTTTTTTGTAGCAAATAATTACAAAATATGAGAACATATATAAAGTACAAGACATTTTATGTATTAAAATATTCTATATATTAAACAACTCGGTTATCATATTCCAGGGTATTATTTTGCATACAAATATTGTTATTTATTTCTAGTTGCACTTTTAACTCATAAGCATAAATAAAAGAATTAAAAACATTTATATAGATATGGAATTATTACTACACATGTATAATGTGCATCCTTATTTTTCCCTCACAAATTTGGGCAAAACAAGTGTGCATGATACATGTAGACTACACCTTATCTGATATGGACATTTTGTGTGTACTTTTATTAAATTGTTCTTAAAACTTCATTATGTGATCATCAGTCTTAAAATATTTAACTTCAAATATTTACTTCCAGAATCATTCTTATAGTCACTCTTATGGAATGAAGAAGAGATCTTCTGGTTCTTATAAAGACCCACTGGTTAGTTCGGTTGTCTCATATCACACAGTACTTTGTGCTGCTGTAAAATTCACTGATTACTTTTAAGGAACTTAAGAACTATGACTGCTTTAGTGTGTGCCTAAAGCATTATTGAAATTTGATAATATACTGAAACATGATTTATCAGAACCTATTTTAAAATAATTTTGTTTTCATTTACAAGATCTAATTTAAGTTAATATATGCTAACTCTGGGGACTGGAGTTAGAAAGGTGTCACAAGAAGCTCATTAACAATGTATTTTAATTTATGAACTGTCTTGTTCATTAGACCTCAAGAATAGATTTAGTGAGATTCTTATCCTTTTTTTAGAAATTAAAATTGATTTAGTTGTGGTATTATAGGTAATACCAAATTCAAATAGGTTTAATTCTGACAGTTTGTTAGTAGGTCAGATTTTGGGAACTTGGAGTAAATTTTCTGGTAAAGCATTAAGGCAGTGGTTCCCAACCTTTTTCTATTTGGGTAACCTTCTTTAAAACCATTTCTATAAATTGTACCCCTTGTTTTTAAAATAGCTGTTTCAAAATACTGAGACTTCTGTTCAGTACCTATCTTAATGTGAAATAGTGGAAATGATATAGTAAGTTAAGAAAGAAAAATTACTACACTAAAAGTACAAACCACAGATTTAATTTCACAATATTCGTAACATGGTTAAATATCATTAGTGATGATTTTTCATGTACCCCCGAAAGGCCCAGCATGTACCCCCGGTGGTACATGTGCCATTCCTTGGGAACCGATACTTAAGGTGTGCAGTGGCAGAGTTCCCATGCTGTCTTGCAGAAAACTCTTTAGCTGATAATGTAATTAAGCCGTGGAACTAATAGTGCTCTTAATTCCAGCCACCTTGCTAAACATTTCTTTGAGGGACAAATGTGTCCAGAATGCCCACTTGGGGTATGAGGAATGCCTCTCTCCTGCTAGTCTCGCTCTCCTCCCCCACCTTGCACCCCACACTGGCAGAGAAAGTACAGTTCTGAGCTTCCTGCTACTTCAGGGTTCTCTGGGGAGTAGGGACCCGACCTATTGCTTGGGTGGAGAGGGGGTCAGGAGACTTTGACTGGTAGAAAGGATGAGGAAGAAGAGGATGTAGTGGGGAAGACACTAGTGAGAAGCCCTGGAGGGTTGATATTGGGAACTGGGTAGACATGAGTCATGTGCCTCATTGAGGGTGTGGTGCTTGAAGGCAGGACCAGGAGTGGCAGGGGTTGGGTAGGAGTAAGGGTGGCCCTGATTGCTGTTTTAGCAGTGGATTGCTGAATTTTATGAACCTTGAATAAAAAGATGGCTGGAGAATTCAGGAAGGGAATTTTCTCCCCACCAAGTAATCACAATATACAAAATTATCGTTTTGTGCAGTGTACTGAAAATGAACAGCCATAGATGTTTTTTGAGACCAAACCATATTTAACATTGTCTCACTTTCTCTCTCTTTGGTATTTTAATTTGATCAGTGTATTTTGACAAATAATGGGAGTAGGAGAAGTTTGGAAAAAATGACTAATATCTGTGGCATTGCCAAATGGATTATAAAAGTGGTAATTATTCAGTTGTCATGGATTTTTCCAGGGCATTCCTAAGTATGACCTGAGAATAAATCACTTATTATTTTCATTCTATTTTGCTTGAAGGTTTTTTATTTTTTTAAATAATTTTTTATTATTTTATTATTTTAAATTCTGTAACATTGGTAACCCTGTAAATTTATTTATTTTTAAAAAATATATATATATTTATTTATTTATTTATTTTTGACAGAGAGAGAGAGAGAGAGAGAGAGAGAGAGAGAGAGAGAGAGAGAAAGAGAAAGAAAGAGAAAGAAAGAGAGAAAGAGATACAGATACAGAGAGAGAACTGAACTGGGGGAGCTCCCAGTTCAGCATATGCTTCCGCACGGGCCGGGGCTGGGGCCGGGGCTGGGGCCGGGGCTGGGGCCGGGGCTGGGGCCGGGGCTGGGGCCGGGATTTGATCCTTGGTCCCCGGCGCTGCAAAGTGAGCACTTAACCCACTGAGCCATCCTGGCTTCCCCTTGAGGGTTTATACTCTTTTTAAAGTTAAAAAAAAAAAAATTACTTGGTTTGAAAACAGTTAACCTTAAATGTTAATCTTTTTTGAGAGATGAAAATTATTATTTTCGGGGAAGCTGGGATGGATCAGTGGGTTGACCACTCACTTTGCAGCGCTGGGGACCCAGGATCGAATCCCGGCCCCGGCTCATGCGGACCCATGTGCTGAACTGGGGAGTGCCCCCAGTTCAGTTCTCTCTCTGTCTCTGTATCTCTCTCTCTCTCTCTCTCTCTCTCTCTCTCTCTCTCTGTCAAAAACCAATAATAATTAAAAAACACACAGAAATTATTATTTTCATTTCTACTCAATACAATTCAATGCTTTAAAGTCATTTGGAGAGAGAGGAGTTTGGCAATATCAGGTTTTGCCTTTTTGTGTTCAGATTTTGTCATTGTGTGCTATTAGGTTAGTAACATTTAACCGAAGAAAAATGTGTTTAATTTTGCTTTTTGCAGAGTGGCCTCTACTTTGACCAGAGAAACTATAGCAGTCTTAGAAATAGCAAACCTACCTCTGCCTACTATACTCGGGTTTGTCTAAAGTTTTTTGGCTTCATGTGTTTTATCCAACTTTTAACACATTCCTAATCTGTTTTTTATTTTGAGTAGTTAGAACTAATCTGTGACTAGTTGTGTGTACTATACTAGTTTGTGATAATTCAGTTCATATAGTCTGTATAAATTTAAATAGTGAGAACTGTTGAATCACCTTGTTTGTAAACGAGTACCACTTTTTTTTCAATTTCTTTCTAATGAAAAATACCTAATATACAAAAAGTTTAAAAAATTGCATAATAATGACCCCCACTACCTACCACTTGGGTTCTACATACAATTAACATTTTTACTATATTTCCTTTAACATATAACTATCTGTCTGTTTGTCCCTCTGTCCATCTATCAGTCCATCTTCTTGGGGGGATGCATTTCAGAATAAGTTGTAGTCATCAGTACACATCATGTGGATACCCTTTTAATAAAAGCTTACATGTGAAAATTTAAACCCTAAATCAGATGAGGATAATGTAATTAATTATTTATTCAACTTTAGAACTCTTTTTTTTTTTTTCCCCAAGGCATTTGGTACATCATACATTTAAAACAAATTAAGTATATGGCACACATTAAAAATAATTCAGTTATTGAAACCTGGACACACAACTTAGATACTCTTATTTTCCATGTCTGAATAGGCTTGGTAAAAAGGAGCTGAAAGTTGTGTCTTCAAATGACATCAGGAAAAGAAAGATGTAATTTCTTTTTAAAAAAATGCTTGCCTTGGCAGTGTATGGATTCATTGTGTCCAGTACAATTTATCTGTTTAAACTAACGCACTTTGTTTATGGCTTGTTTGAAATACAGGTTCTTCTCATCTTTTCGAGTTGCTTGGAAAAGAGGTTTTAGAGTGATAACTCCAGAGCTCATTTACCTGGTTCCCCCAAAATCAGGCTAAGGCCATTGGGAGGTTCTTGTGAGGTCACTGAAAATATCACAGGAGCTGCTGGTGACTGGGAAGTGGCCAATGTTTGCCACACTCCCTGTACCGTGCATGGCCCTTTTTTCCCAAGTGTGTTTGTAGGTTGCTATCTAATCTCTTAATACTAATGTTCAAAGACCAATAGGACTTTGCTACATTTATAGAAAACGATTCCAAGTTTTTCTTTCTTATTTGTTATACCTAATTGGTATTAAATTTTTTTTTTATTGATTAAGTTTTTCTCTTCTCACTTTTTAATTATGTTACTTAAGTACCTTAAGCACTCACGAATTGTTAATGAATTATGGAGTATAAAATAAACATAAGTGTTCTGGTCTCTTGATGGTGAGACCAAATCATATTCATATTCTCTCTTTCACTCTGGCTTAATCATTTGGTTTTGTTGTTTTTGTTTCTTAGCAGTCTTCTTCCCTGTACAGTGACCCTCTGGCAACATTGAAGAGTAACAGGGTTAGTACTTTCTGAGGAGTATGTTGTCTTCTAAGCTACCAGTTGCTTTCCTTTGGGTTAAATCATGCACTTTTTTCATAGGCCTCCTCTACTTCAAATTCTGATCTGCTGAGAAGTGCCAGTCTGGTTTGTATTCTCCTCTTTCAGTGTGTGTGCTCCTGGTGTGGCCACTGTCACGATGCTGACTCTGGCTAGACAACTTTCCTCCAAAATGGTCCAGGACATATGGCTTCAATACTATGTATACTGCAGAATGTGCTGCTCTTGCTTAAAATACAGAACTTTAGGGGAGTGAAAATATTAATAAACATGTTCTATTCATGGTGGTTGATTCTGCTGGCTGTTGGTAGGCCATTGTTTAGAATTGGTTTCCTATAGAGAAGATAGATTTGCATGGGTCCCACTATACTTGCATACTTCTGTGAGATGGCTGCCTGTGCTTGGGATGTCCCATTTTCTTTGGGACAGCTATGGCCTTGTCCACATTAATACTAGGTTCTAATAAAGCAAGCTGACTAGAAAGCAAAACAACAGCTCTTTGTAATGTGCGAGTTTTTAATTGGTTTCTTTCGGGCTGTTATTGTGTTGTGGTCTGTTCTAATGGACTGAGAACCTGAGGCTTTGTAACTTAATTTTATTGTGACAGTGGGCAAAATGCTTTGTACCTCACGAACCTTTCTGTTCTATTGCCTTTTGAGAATAAATTCATAAATGTTAGCTCTCCTAGTTTCATAATATGATGATTAAAGAAAATACTATAACCAATACACTTTAAATGACATGTGAGCTTGAAGTTTTAATGAGATTGATGTAGGAAATTTTGCATATAAATGAGTATAATTACCTTTAGAGTCTTAACCTTGGGAGGCTGTACAATTACACCATTCTTCAAAACTTTTTGGAACTGAGTACTGCAAAGAAGTGATGACATTCTCACAATAATTTTGATGCTGAACAGATAAATGATATTTCCTTTGTCCTTTAGGTGTCATTGTATGATGGTGGATTATATAACCCTTACGGTTCTCGAACTGTAAGTCTAACCAAGGGTAGTGGTGAGGAGGGTGATGTATAGGTGGGCACAGCTAACTTAGAAGGAAAAAGTCATTGAAGCTGACCTATAATTACTCAACAATCTGTGATCCCTCAGCTAGCCAATTGTGACTGTTACTCAAATTGTGAGAAAGTGCAGGCTGAAAATCATGGCTTAAACTATGAGGGGATGTACCGTAAATAGAGAAACCTCTTTTCTTGTTCATTAGTACCCCAGAAAGAGGATGAGAGTAGTTCTTCTCAGCATATCCTCTCCTTTCCCTCCCTACCCTGGGCTGCTGAACCTTGAAGGTGGGACTGAGGTGGGATCCTAGGCCAGGAGTAACTGCTGCCTTCACCCTGGGAGCCAGGGATGAATTAGGTCCAAGGTCACTTAAATATTCCCAGCATGACAAGGAGCTGATCATTATTGTAAAACCTTTCTTCTTGGAAACTTTCTAGCCATCTGAATGCAGTTATTACTCATCAAGAACAAGTTCAGCCCGAAGCAGTCCTGTGGTGAGCAGCCTGGTCTCTGCATGCTTTACAGAAACTTTTGGTTGTTTCATTAACCTGTACCCTCAGTATAGAATATTGAGACTGTGGTGTGTTTCACTGTCTTGTGCGTGGATTACCATTTTCCTTAAGTATACAAACTCAAGTACTAATTTGTCCTAATTAGTGGTTTCTGTATGAATGTGACTTAACTTGTAATTTCTTAGATGAATCTAGAATCAGTGTCATTAGAATTTTTAAAAACTTTATATTAATTGTCATTTGTGTGGAACTTCTTGTCTTCATTGGTCATAATTCAGTGTATGAGTTGGCTACCCTGTGTTTCCCCTTGCCATCTCTGTTTCCTGCATTGAGCCATTTCATTTGCTTGCCATTGCTTCAATCAGTGGAGTGGAAGAAGAAATAAAATCAGTCAACTTTTAAAATCTGTTACATAAGAAGCAAAACGGGGACAACTCTAATCACTTAATATTTCTGGAGCATTACATTTCTTTAAATTTATAAATGTGATATTAGCTTAAAGAAAGTCCAAAGTAAAAGTATTTTGACCTTTCTCCCTCCTATTTCTGTTCCTCAAATGCAACCTCTATACTCTATATATTTTTTCAGATATTTTATGCACATGTGAACAGTATGTATAAGGACTTACATATACTGTTCCTCACTTGTTTTCTTTCTTTCTTTTTTGTTTAAAGATTTATTGTTTTGAGAGAATGTGAGAGAGATACACACACACACGCTCAAAGAGAGAGAGAGAGAGAGAGAGAGAGAGAGAGAGAGAGAGAGAGAGAGAGAGAAAGAGAAAGGGGGAGGTGCCCAGAGCAGTCTTCATAGTTATACATGGTTTCATTCTACACAGTTGGATATGGGGCCAAGCAGGGTGGGAACCCATCTGGGGGTCTTCACATGGAAGAGGAGAACCTTCACCACCATCTGGCTGTTACCAGTTACATCACAGTTCAACATATGGGTTTGCACAGGCCAGGGCCGGGATTCTATACCCAGACCTCACAGTTGCAAGAAAAGTGCTCAACCTGTTGAGCTATCCTGGCATCCCCCTTACTTGTTTTCCTAAAGTATCTTTTTGTATTAATACATAAGGATTTATTTCATTCTATTTTTAGCATTTAAAAGATGTTTTAAAAGTAAACCATGTCTCTTACTTTTTCCATTAATGCCTCTTGGGGATAGTTTTATGTCTGAACTTTCGTTTGTACATTCTTTTTAGTGGTAATGTATTTTATTAGTGCATGATCTGTACACTTCAAAAATTACTTCCTTAATGATGGGTATTTAAGATTGTCATATTTTTGCTACTACAGATACTTGTATAATGAACATTCTTATATAATTATATTTTTGTGTACTTATATGAGTAGATCTGCAAGGTAAATTTTTATTCATGAAATGTGTGGGGATGTCAAAGAGTATATACATTTAAATTATGAGGTATATTGCCCACCAAAAATACTGTACTAATTTATAATTTCAATAGCAAATTGTGCCTGTAGGAGCTACCTTATTCTTGACAATGTCAAAATTGGAGAAATTATTAAAGCAGTTTCTTACTGGTCAACACAGGATACTCTCTGGAGTGGAAGAGGTGATCTACATGGGTTTTCTTTTACATATGTTTTGCTCAGTCTTTCCGTAATTTCCAAGTGACATTTCTTAATTCCATTTGTATAGTTAAGAAAAAAAAAATTACTCAGGGATGTTTATGGAGGTAGAAACTTTTTTATATAAGTAGGAAGTTTACTTTTAATGCACCCAGTAATAAAATTCTACTTGGCCATTCTTGAGCTGGATGACATTTTTAATGTCCCAAGTATAATGGCCTCTTACAAACAAAATTACTATATTTTCAGTCAAGTATAGAATCTTGTTTTGTATACTGGCTAGAAGCTATTTCATTTGCAAGTTGGGTTAAGAGTTATTATCTTAGTGATTCCAGAATGGTTTCTTAGTGATGTCAAAATGGAGATAGCCTACACATACTGAAGATGAGTCTTCTACTGCTGGTGAAACAGGAAAAACCTAGAGGGTGATGTTAGAAATATCTCCACTAGTTGTTTAGAAATGAATAAAGGAAACTAAGAATCATCATTTCAGTTTCCTTGCTGGTAGGAAATTCTGTCTTTGACTTATATTTCATTTGAAAATATTTTATTTTTCTCTCCCAAACTGAAACATTACATACATTGATTGAACCCCTAATAGAATCCAAAGGGCCTAGAGGTTTAAAAAGTTTGAAAACCCTGGCTGGTTTTGACTGGTTTACTTATGCCTCCTTTAACTTAAAAGATAAAATTTTGTTTTATTCTTTGTGCATTTTGGAAATACTTTTGGTTTTTAATGATAGTTTGTTATGCCTTAAAATGCCTTTTGTATTTAATGGGCCCCAATAGGTGGTGCCAGTTATAATGCTCATATAGAGTATTTGTGTGTTCCCTAAAACCTTACCTAATGTGCTTGTAGTCACGTACGACTGTAGTGAAATTGCATCTTTTTCATTATCTGCTTTTAATACCTGTAGTTTATCGATGATGACACAGCAAGCATTGCGTCTTCTAGTCGTTCCAGTCGTGGGCGAAGGGAGAGTGTGGTGAGCATGGTTTGCATGCAAACACATATGACTACAATAAATTTTAAAATTACAACATTGTGTGAGCACATGGAATTTATTGTAAAGTACAATTTGCATTTGACACAATTAGTATTTTCCTCAAATTTAACTTATATGAATAACTTGCCCTCAAGAATGTGTTCCTGGGAATATATATTTCTCTGTGGACTTTGTAAACTTTCATTAATAACTTGCTTTGCACACCTCTTATGTGCTAGTCATTGTGTATTTGAAGGATTTTCAACTTTTTATTCTTTGTTGCTGTTTTATTCGCATGCATTTATATGCACAGTTCACCAAAAAAGAAATTTCTCAAGCAAAATTAATGTTTCCACATTGTGTAAAACTTGTAACTACGGATTATAAGACATGCTGCTATCAATTGCTTTCATTGCTGCGTATTTAAGTTTGACCATTGTTTATACATCTTTTAAGACCTGTGAACTTTTTAAGAATTTCTGATGGCAAAATTTTAAAATTCTGGTATTAGAATTCAACTAGAGTAATAATTTTTGTGTAGAGACAACAATTAGCTATGTTAAAAGAACAAATTATATAATGTGAGGTTATTCTTTTGAGGAAACTGGAAATTTTGCAGAGAGCTGAGTAACATTTTTGCTACATTTAAGAACTGAGTTGAAAATTACATTGGTGAGGATGATGTGTCAGCTTAAAGCTAGAAAAAAGAGCCCAAATAACTAAGAGGCTACAAGTTCTTTGAGAAAAATAGACCACTTAATATGTGTCATGTTTTGTGAAAGATTGAAAACCCAAAGTTTCAGAGAGAAGGGGAATACCAAGTGTTTGTGAGATTTGCCCAAAGCCTAATGAAATAATTAAGGCAGCTGTGGTCCATTGGCAAGCCAGTGAATTCTCATACTTAAAGCCAAAGGAAAAAGAACAAGCCACTCACTACACATGAAAGCACCTTAGAAATGCGATAGGAGTGCAGAAGCAGGGACTTTAACATCGTGGTGCCTGGGCTTGAACCACTGCTACCTATTAGTGTATCAGTGGCAATTTATTTTTACAATGGTGATATTACTATCTTTGTAGGTAGGCTAAAGATATGGATTAAATGAATTACTATATAGGAAACAACTATCAAAATTCTGAGATAGTAGGTACCAACAAAATATTAGGTATGTGTAAATCTACGTTATATCACTGTTACTGTGAATAAAAATGCTATTTACTGCTTGATCATATTAGCCCTTAGCAAAACTTTATACAGTAGACTCTCTTAACTGAAACTCAAGCAACCAACTTAAATTTCAGGCAACCAGCCCAAAATTATACGAAGGGTGCCAAAAGAATGTACACACATTTTAAGAAAGGAAAAAACTGTAATACTCAATATATACTGGCAAAGAAAAAAATGAATACAAGTCATGTTTGATTTCTGCAAGTACAAGAGGTTCTGAAAGTGGTTACTATCAGTTCCAGGCACTTCTGATTATGGCAAACTACCGCTTGAGCAACGTTGACCGAAGTGTCCACTTGTATTACTGCACATGCTTTTTCAGTTTACCATGTGTCTCAAAGTTATCACGAATGTGTGTAATTGTTAGGCATGTTGGAGGTTCTGTTGCACACTCACACCTCCATTGTTGTCGTACTTCCATAGCGTTCTCGAGTTTCAAATAGCACTTCAAAATGGTTTTGTGCTCCTTGAACAACTGTGCTTCCACCATTTTCTTTGACTGTCCTGCCTATGGTATGCTGACACTAGCATTCATTTGATTAATGCCCTCTTTTGAGTGAACGTCATACTACACATTGCTATGTAATTTAATTCCACTTCAAAAAATAATACATAGATAACATCTCTTAAAATGTGCATACATTTTTTGGCACCCTGGTAGTGGATAGCTATTATGAATTATAAATTTTGTGAAGTATAGTAGAGGCTTTATTTCAGGTAGATACTATTTTAGAAACCCTCCTTGCGAGGGTGATGCATATCTTCAACATAGGAGACTCACTGGCCCTCAGACAGTAAATGATCTCTACAGAACCCCAGTGAGGATGGATAAAAAAAGCTCATTTGATGGAGCTGTGATTTCATTCTGTGATCCCTTCACATTTCTTTTTGACTTTTTTTTTTAAACATTTGTGTTAGATATTTATTTTATTATATACCTCAAGAGATAACATGTGTCAGTTTTTACTTTCTTTGGTATACCAAATATAATCTGAGCTGATTGCCATCAGAAGGAAAATCTTTCTAGGTCCTTTGGGGAAAGAAGCTCTTCTTCCTCAGATGGTGCAGGTCCTGGGAAAGGGCCCTGCTCTTTAGTCCACAACAGTCACTCACGTGCCAGGTTCTTAAAGGTCCTCTGCAGGCAGCATCTCTGCCACCCCTGTTCCAAGTTTGAGAATGGGGAGGGCCTTTTGCCAACACAGGTAACCTTCACACCTAAAGGCCAGTTCCCTGGGCATTCGGCATCCATGGGACATGACACTGTTCTTATTAGAGACACCAACATGTCCATCTCCTCCCCCACAAGGCCCCAGAAATTTCTCTCCACTTCTTCAAGCTGCTTCCACCTTGCCCCTTTTTCATGTTTTTCTACATTCTCACACCACACTCCAGAGTCCAGTAAAATCCCTTTCAGGTCTGTAGACTTTCCAAAACTGCAGTATGACAACTACTTTCTGAGGCAAGTGGACCCACATCCAGGGAAGGGAGTGTGTGTCTTTTCTTACTTGTTTGAGTAGCATAATCACAAATTTCTTTATTTCATTTCGTGACACTTTATTGTACATCAAAAAAACAAACAAAAACAAAACACCAAAAACCCTCCTATATGCCAAGGTTCTTATCTTTTTTTCTCTTTTCTTAACCTTTAAAGCATCTCTTTTTTTTTTTTTTCTTTTTCTGACTGAAAGGTTTCTGCCGCTGATTATTTTAGTCGTTCCAATCGTAGGAGCAGTGTTGTCTCCGAGGTGGATGATGTCAGTATCCCAGATCTGACCAGTGTGAGTGTATTGCATGGAGTGGTTATGTTGTCTCAGGCTTGTGACTTAATGGCTAATACATTAGCTATTTTAAAGTTAGGAACTTAATTTACTGCCTAGGAAATATTTAAATATCTATTTGAATACATGAGCATAAAACACAGTTATTTTTTTTGTTTTAGAATATATATGTTGATATATTCTGATTTTTAAATAAAATTATTTCCCATGGAGAAATTTCCTCATAGAACCTATCAACAGTTGCAACAATTACAGTATTTTGCAAATTTTATTTTATTTCAGCAATTGCAATATTTTGCAAATTTTATTTAATTCTTCTTGCTCTTCCTTTTTTCTGAATAATTTAAAGTAAATCTCATACCCCATGATATTTCCCAGTGAGTAGTTCAGTGTACATCTCTAATTGAGATTTTTTGTATACAGCTATCATACTTAACAAAATTAAAAATAACTCCTTAAAACCATCTAATACCTACCGGTAGCCCATATTTAGATATTCCCGATCAATCTTATAAAATTTTGATCCCTTTTTGTTTTGGTGAGTTTTTCAAGTTCTAGGTAGAATTTGAAGGTTAAACAAAAAAATGTACTACTTAGTAATGTCACTAATTTATAATAACAAGAGAGAATCTGAATAGATCTTAAACATTTGGATAATAGCATTACTTTAAAGAAATGCCTATCAGTTGGAGACTGAATTTAGGAAAGACTGTCCAATAGATGCATGCCTAGAGGCATTGGTCTGCATGAAGTAAGTGATCCCACCAACAGGTCTCTCTACCTGTCTGACTTATCTAACAGCTTGACTTTCTTCTTATGACAGCTCTTTGTCACTGGCATTAGTGTTTTGCCTATGGATCAACACTGTTGTGATTATCAAGCAGGACAGTGGGTGAGGGCCAGTATTTCTTTATTTATATTTAGCCTATCACTGAATGTATTTAAATAGCTATTTCTGAATGAATTTAATCCTAGAAAGTAATTTCTTATTAAGCTTATTGGGATGACATTGGTTAGTAAAATTACATAGGTTCCAGGTGTACAATTCTACAATACATCATCTGTGTGTTGCATTGTGTGCTCACCACCCAAGAGTCAGCTTTTAGAAAGTGGTTTTAAGTATGATCCTTAAGTATTCTGGATCGTTGGCTCTCAAACCTGGCCATGCAAGAGAGCCATCTTGCCCTGAGCTAGATCGAGGCATCTCTCTGCACACAAAGCTAGCAGGTTGGCTCCCATGTCTTTACCCTGAAACATAGCCTCTTTTATAATTTGCTTAGTACCTTATTTTTTCATAGGTATAAAACAATTTAAATTTATAGTGTGTGTTTTTTTTCTTAAAAACTTTGAATTCTGTTAGCCTCTAATTTGTGATGTTGGAATTAGTGGTTATTCCTTCCTTACATGTATTTCTTTCTTTTTTTCTTTTTTTGTAAGATTTTATTGTTTTTGACATGGAGAGAGAAAGACAGAGAGAAAAGACAGAGAGAAGAGGGAAAGCCCAGAGCAGACTCTGTAGTTGTATGTCCATGTATTTCTTGCCAATTTATTTTAGTAATTAAACAGAAGTTAAAAGGTTGACAATTAAAAAAAATTTCCCCCAGCCTCTACTAATTAAAAATAACTTTTTTCCCCCCTAGGTAGTTATTTTGAATAATTTACACATTTTCAAATAAAAATTACATGTACTTGAAGTATATAACATGATGATTAGATATACATACACAATATGCATAGCATATATATATCAAATCATCATGTTATATACTTTATCACATAAGCAAATGATTCTCTAAAGCAGTGGTCCTCAACCTTTTTGGCACCAGGGACAGGATTCATTGAAGTTAGGGGGGTAGTGGTTTCAGGATAATTCCAGCACTAGATGCAGCTTAATTGTCACTTACCATCACTTAATAGGGTTTTGCTATGAGTCTGCAAGCCATTGATGTATGATGGTCTCTGTGCAGTCAAACCTCTCTGCTCATGGTCATCTGTATTTGCAGCCGCTCCCCGGTGCTAGCATCACTGCCTCAGCTCCACCTCAGACCATCAGAATTAGATTTTCATAAGGAGCGCAACCTAGATCCTCACGTGCTAAGTTCACAATAGGGTTCATGTTCCTATGAGAATCTAATGTTTCCACTGACCTGACAGGAGGCGGAGCTCAGGCAGTCGTGTGAATGATGGGGAGTGGCTGTAAATACAGATGAAGCTTCTCTCACTTTCCTGCTGTGTGGCCTGGTTCGGGTTGGGGTCCCCTGCTGTGGAGCAAGTTGGCAAATCTTGTCAGCTCCCTTATATTTTATAGCTTGTGAGTCAGTGGGGTGTGTGTGTGTGTGTGTGTGTGTGTGTGTGTTTTCATCACAGCAAAAATGCTGTTTCCATTCAAAAAGGTTTCGTATATTTTGGTTTTTATGTTTTTCAATGAGTATCTAAGAAACCTATATAATACTCTTAATTTGGCCTCTTGGCAAAGCCTAAAATATTTTCTGGTCCCTTCCCTATATAAGAATATTTTTTTGTAATATCTCTTTTAAAGGGTATGCTATAATTCAGCTCATTGTAGACAAATTAAAAAATGGAGAGCTGATTCTGGGTAATGAGCACATAATGCAATACATAGATGATGTAATGTGGAGTTGTACACCTGGAAACTATGTAATTGTTGCCAACCAATGTAACTCCAATAAACTTAACAATAAAAATAAATAAATAAAATGAAATTTAAAAAAAGAATGGACTTGATGTTCATAAGACCTCTTCCCTTACACGCACTTTCTAAAAAAACAAGTGGAAATCTGCATTTTTATGTGAGATATCCTTATTTTGAAATGCTGACCATAATTTCAAAACTTTAAGACACTTCCTGGCTTCCCCATTCTGGATCAGATATATGTATACAGTCTGCTAGTTTATAACTTCAGAGCTTGGAGGGTGCCTGGAAAAGGGTGCCAGGCCCTGACTGGCAAGACTCATTATACGGTATTTATTGTTGCCCTGGCTTCTTATCTTTTCTTCTGCATTGTTTTCGTTTCTGTCCCACAGGTCAGGCTAGAGTAAAGGAAAAGGATGTATTAACTTCACTGTACTGATTGTTAATCATTAGACCATTTCTGAATGGAATCCTCAACCAGTTTTGCTTTAGGAGATTATTAAAATTAATTATTTCCTTCCCTTTTGTGGTTGGAAAACCAGATCTTCTGGTTTCTGCTCCTTTCCCCTCCCAAACAGATTTTTGAATGCCATTATCAAGACAGTATATGTAAATTAGAAGTTAACAAAGGATTATCATTTAGTGATTACATTAAACAAACTAATATAAATGCTTTAAAATGATCTGTCAAACTAATAGCTGTTTGCTGAAACAAAGTTTAAAGGGCCTCTTAAATCAGAGAATAATAAATATCTTTTAAGAAGAAACAAAAGTTTCAAAGATTGACAAGATAAATAGTTTAAGAATTAATTCTCACATGTGCTTATTTCAACAAATGATCAAGGATTTTAGATTTCAAGAGAAACAAAGTTTAATGTCAAGAGCAAAGCATTGTCAGATGTCCCAGACATAAATAAGGCAAAGGCATTTATCAATGATATGTGGGAAAGATTATATAAGACTTTGTTTACTAGTTGATAATTTGAAATTCTTGAACAAAGTGTTACTTTTGAACTTTAAACATTCAAATTGGAATACAAAATTTGCCATCATGCTCTTTTGCAGATTAATGGTAATATGAAATAACTTTCTATTTACAACTATTAAGGAACAATACCCTTTTCTTGGTTGGAAAATTACCTGTTTAATTATTTAAGAGTACAATGCCGTAGTATTTACATGGAATTTTTGGAGACTAGTAGGCTACAGTCAACATTAATGAGCAAGTCCTGAGGGCCTTACTAGGGGAAAATAAGTTTTGCTTCCTTTTTAAAAAAAGTTTTTAATTTATATTTTTATTAGCTACTTTCTGTTAGCAATTTGATAATTTATCTTTATTTTTCTTATTGAAATTTATTTGTTTTATATTAATAGAATTGTGACCATATAATACATACAGCTTTTGTTTTCTGATTTTTCACTTACTAATCTTATAGTCATTTTTCATATTAGGGCATATTCATTTTTCCATGTTATTTATATAGAATTTTAAAAATCAGCTATAGTCATCATGTTTTACATTAGGTCTTCAGACCTTATTCATTTTACAGCTGAAAGGTATGTACCCTTTTACCAACCTGTTCCTATTTCGTACCTTAATATATTACATATGATTACATTTTATTCAATTTAAAAAGCCTTTTCAGGATCTGGCAGACTCTTTGGGTCATCATTACGAATATTAGCTTATAGTTGCAATGTATCACTGTAGACTTCCTGACTGTTAGAGCGTTGGGACTTTTTACAGTGTCAGGTTTCCACTCTATTTGTGTCTAAATGAAAGACAGCACATAGTATATCATAAAGGCTGAGTAGTGAGCACTGAAGAGTCTCAGTCCAAGTCCCTGCAGCCAAATGACGACTGCGGCATGGCTGCTGTGGGCATTTTTCTGCTGGCTTAACAGTCCCTGAGGTTTGGCGCATCATCAGTTTGGGTTGCGACAATTGGGAACTGTCAGAAGAAAGTGGAAGCAGTAGAGTCAACACTGCGATGGGACTAGTTCAGTGAGGCAACCTCTGCAATGTAAGATTATGCTAAGTTGACTGTTAAAAAATGGGTAGAGTTGGGGGTCATTTTTGTGAGAGGGGGATATGAAACAGAATTTCCAATAGACCTAGAAGAATGTTTCTGAATGCTGTTTTTCTCTTTAACTCATTAGTAGAAGAGAGTTGGAAGGTACTCTGAGGAAAATAAGGCAGTTTATTCAGATGTAGTATTTCTTTCTTTCTGAAGAACAGCACATTAAATATTAGGTAATGTATTTAACTAGTATAGATGCAATGGAAGATTTTTCCTTTTTATGGCCAAAATTGCCAATATAGAAACTATTTTCATTGCCTGATTGTTATAAAACATTTCATATATGGTTTAAAAATATTGGTGTGAGCAAAAATCAATTCCTCTTTAGAGTTCAGTCTAAGGTAGTTTTTATATTACTGATTAGTGCTCATAATGAAAGGTACTCACTGGGAAAATGAATGTGATAAACACAGGTAAAGAAAAAGAACAGAAAAACTTTCAAATATGAGGAAGTTAGAGTGACCTCAATAGAGCCAGAAATAATGATGTTTTACGTTTAATAATTAACTGAGGAAGGTTTTCAGATCTTTAGAGATGTGGTTAGCAGTTGGAATCTGGGTATATTTTCATGTAGTTAGATGTCTATGTGATTTTTTTCCCCTCGTGGTAATTGGGACAGTATCTACATGTGAATATTATAAATACTGGGGCATAAATTTTTAAAACCAAGATCTGGATCCAGCTCTGACATTTAGTAGTTAGTTGTTCAACCTTCAGCATAATCTTTCACCTCTGAGTTTCCTTGACATACCTATAAAGTTAGGGTTTTGGACCAGACCCTTAAGGTACCTCCCTCCTTGAAACACTGTCTAACTAAAACAACCTTAAGTAAGCCTATTAGCAGAAGATGGGATAACTCAGTTATGGTATGTCCAGATAATAGGATATATGCAGCTGTTAAAACAGAGGTCAGTCTGTAAGTATAGAAAGGATATGAGTCATTTATTCATTCATCCAACAAATTTTGAGTCCTGTATGCCAGGTGCTATTCTTGATGTTAGGAATATAGAAATGAACACAGACGTAGAGCTTAAATTAGAGATGGACAGACAGTAAGTAAATTAAGAAGACCATGGAGTCAGGGAGGGACAAATGCCATGAAGAAAAATGAAGTGCTTTCTCTAATCTTTGAGACTTGATAAGGGGAAAAAATATAAAATGTATTTGGGACACTGTTAGAATTTTTTAAAGACATGGGAGTTGGTTGCCTTTGCAGTGAGCATTGGAGGTCAGGATATGATGTAGAAGCGAGAAAGGCTTATTTTGCACACTGTGCAGTTCTGTTTTATTTTTTTTATTTTTTGATATGTGTGCATGTATTACTTAAAAAACAAAAAACAATAAAAGAACAAACAACTGAATTCTTAATGCTATAGGGGAAAAGTTTGTTGTGGAAATATTTAACATGCCAATCTGAATTTTTGTTGGCTAAGTGTTCTAGTTTTAGCTATATGTGTCCTGTGTCCTAATAATGTTTAGATCACAAAGTTTTTTGGCTTTTGATTTTATCAAACTTTTCATTTTGAAGTGTACAAGTGTTTTTTGTATTAACATTTGCAATGCTAAAACTTAAGTTTATGTAGTTTTCCTTAATGTGTTCAAATACCATGAAAAGAAAATCTATCTAAAAGTTCTAAACTTTTGCTAAAGGACAGCTTGCTTATTACTGCATGTCTTCCATAGGGTAAGAATGAAAATTTTTGACTTTTTGTCTTATGTATTTTAACTTTTATTTCAGTTTTAGTATGTTTACCTTTAGGTTTAAAACATCAGTTGAACTTGGAGAACTCAAATGAGGTCACTTTTTTCCCCTAAAAATATCAACATGCCTAAGCATCTTTCCTGATTTTTCTCTCTGTTCTTTTCTAGTTGGATGAAAAATCTGACAAACAGTATGCTGAAAATTATACAAGAGTGAGTATATAAAGTCCTAAGGGAATTAAGTTCTTAAGGTCAATTAAACTTACTTTCCACTACTATTTCATTCTTTTTTTTACTGCAATTGAACTGATGGAGCTACTCTTCCTCTCTTCATCTATTTCCTGTTCTTGACCCCGAAAATTCCTTTGAGGTTGAATCATGCGAAGCACTGGGAAGAGAAGAGACACTGCGTTTTATTTCCTTGAATGTCATCTCTTAAGCTTCTGGCTGTTGTTTTGATTTTCATTCCTCCAGGATTTGATCCTGAGTAGAAGCAATTAAACATGGCAAATGAAGTGTCTTTAGGAATGGTGATCACAAACATTTTTTTTTATATAATAGCTATATATTTTGAAATAAAGTAACTCCTTTTTGGTAGTTGCTTTGTGTCAAAGTATCTAATGTTCTTCTAGAAGTATTTTTTGAAAGTTATCTTAGAGAAATTTTCAGATTTAATTTTATAATACACTCTAAAAAGATATACCAATTCTGTCCAATAGAAATATAGTGCAAGCCACAAATGTAAGCTATACATGTAGGTTTAAATTTTCTAGTGGCCACATTAAAACAATAAAAAGAAACAAGTAAAATCAATTTAAATATATTTTATTTAAATCTAAATATTCAAAATATTTTAACATAATATGAAAAATTTTGGGATATTCTACATTTTCTTTTTTCACTTTGAAATCTGGTGTGTATTTTACACTTAAAAAAATCTCAGTTTGGACTAACCACATTTCAGGTGCTCAATGCTAGTGGCTACTATATGTTGTCTACAGTATAGTAAAGACAAACTTAGGACAAAAACAACTGTCACATAAAACTGTTTACTTCTTAGTTCTTAAGAATTCTAGATTCCAATAAAGTGTTTGATGAATGAAGTTATGCTTGTAGTGCCTGGGCCCTCCTCTGTATACCCCTGCCCAAAGCATCTCCTTCACCACCCTGCCCCATTTTGAGTTTCCCCAGCAGACATATTTTTAAAGAAACAAGACTAAGTGTTACATTTCTTCCCTCTAGCCTTCATCTCGAAATTCTGCCTCAGCAACAACCCCTCTAAGTGGAAACTCATCTAGACGAGGAAGCGGGGACACCAGCAGCTTAATAGATCCAGACACCTCATTAAGTGAATTGCGGGTAAATGGAAACTTGGTCTGCTTTTTAAAAAACAGTTTGTTGACTTCTTTGTAGTATACCAGTATACTGTAATTATTTAACATGGGTTATGATGTAGTAGAAAGAAAAGAAGCATGAGTTTTTAAAAAAATTGTCTTCGGTCTGAAAGGAATATCAGTTAATTCTTTTTTCTGTTCTCTTTCCTGAACTTTTGATGATTTTGGAATGAATTTTGCTAATTTAAAAATAGCAAAAAAAACACCTTTTTAATGTATGTAAAAGTAATTCTCTCAGAAGTAATTGGTCATATTTTAAGTGGAAAATATGTAGTGTATAAGGAACCAGACTCAGAATTACTAGTTTTTTGAGCCATTATGTACTATTTGGCTGCTTGAATACAGTTATCTCTCAGTTTTTTGTAAGGCAAATATAATAATATTTGGGGTAACAGAAATACCTGAGTAATGAAAAGTTTATTTAACCCATTAGTTGTGTCTCCATTCTTATCACCCCATTTATTTGAAAAATGGGGAGTTTAAAAATGTATTTATTTGAATGTCTATTTGCTGAACCTGCTGTTTGTGAGCAATAGGGAAGGGTAGTATAATACTAAAAGTTTCATTCATTCATTCATTCATTCAACATTTACTGAACTGTTGGCTCTAGAGATTTAAGTAGTAAAACACTTTGGACTTTAGGATTTCACTGCTGCACAGGGAAGGTCTACTAATACAAGCCAATAGCACCAAGTGGTATGATATAGCTGTAGTAGCAAGAATAGGGCTATTAAGAGAATTCAGAGAAGCACCATTTAAACTGGACTAGGAGAAGAGATAACAAAAGACTTTCCAGAGGAGAAAAACTGTGAGCTAAGGTTTGAAGGAAGAATAAAAATTAACCAGTCAAAAGAGTTGAAGGGGAAGGGGAAGGGCTTCTCAGAGAAAGAAATTCAGAGAACCAGAAAGTTATATCTATAGTAAAGTAGCCAGTGGACAGGATGAGAAAGGAGTAGTGGTGTGTAGAGAAGTAGTGATGTGCCAGATCACAAAGCATCTTGTATGGCAGCCCCAAAGGACTTGTTTTACTCTGACACAACTGTGGGGTGTTCATTAGGGGAGTGGTACTTTCTCACTCGCATTCTTAAAGAATGACCACACTTTGGAGGAAGCATTGGGGGTGAGGAGAACAGTAAACCTGTGGCTGACCGGTGAGGATGAGATGAACAAGTCAAAACTATGGTGGGAGAAAATGTAAGGTACATGCTCTGAAGAGACTATTGGAGGATAGAAAATTGGTTGGGCAGAAGCAGAGAGAGAGAAAGAAGGTTTTTGTTTTCTTCTAAAGGCGGGATTGAATATTATTTTCATTGGTTGGGTTGAGCCA